>CM019148.1:266923421-267011672 GCA_009733165.1 Naja naja
TATTATTTATTTATTTATTTATATTTGAACTTGTATGCCGCCCCATCTCCGAAGACTCGAGGCGGCTCACAATAAAAACATAGAACAATAAATATTTAAAAACATTAAACCAACAAGCCCAAATATGAAACACAACAATAAAATACATTAAAAACATCCCTCCCCAAGGAAGGGTCACAGCCGGGTTGGTCAAACAACAAGTTTTAATTCGCGGCGGAAGGTGCGGAGATCAGGGGCCAGACGGAGCTCCAGAGGCAGTTGATTCCAGAGGTCGGGGCCGCAACAGAAGGCTCGTGCGTCGGGAAGTACCAACCGGCATTGGCTCGCCGATGGGACCCGAGTCCTTGCCTACAGGCGGCACTAGATATTGGAAGAAGCGCTCCTCAGATATTGGGACCCATGTCGTGTAGGACTTTGAATGTCAAAACTAAAACCTTGAATCTCACCGGCGAATCGGTAACCAATGCAGGCCACGCAGGAGGGGGTAACATGATAGAGAACGGGTAACTCCCATCACCATCCAGCGGCCGCATTCCACAACTGCAATCTCCGGATGGTATGCAAGGGCAGTCCTAGATAGAGAGCGTTGCAGTAGTCGAGTCTCGAGGTGACAAGGCGTGAGTAACTTGCGTGGGGCGTCCCGGTCCAGAAAAGGCGAAGTTGTCGAACAAGGCGGAGCTGGGCAAAGGCCCCTGGCGGCGGCCCCACCTGCTCCTCCAGCGGGCCGTACATCCAGGAGGACCCCAGATTCGTGCCCTATCCACAGGGGTAACACCTCACCCTATGGCCAGGATAAACAATCCTGGATGGGCGAGACGCCGACACGCAAAGCCCTCAGTCTTGGCGGGTTGAGTCGGAGCATGTTCCTACTCATCAGATCCGTACCGCATCCAAACACGGGACATCAGGGAGAGGGCATCACTGATCTGGCCAGGGGTGGAAAGGTACAGCTGAGTATCATCAGCGTACTGATGGAATTTCACCCCAAAACCACGGATGATCTCACCCAGCGGTTTCATGTAGATATTAAATAAGAGGGGAAAGGACCGACCCCTGCGGGACTCCATAAGAGAGAGCCCTGGGGTCGACCGAACCCCTCCCACTAACACCGATGCGACGCCCGAGGTAGGAGGAGAACCACTGAAGAACAGTGCCCCACTCCCAACCCCGGGCCGCAAAGGATACCATGGTCGATGGTATCAAAAGCAGCTGAGAGGTCCAATAGGACCAGGACAGAGGAAAAACCCTGTCCGGGCCCTCAGAGATCATCCATCAGTGCGACCAATGCCGTCTCCGTGCTGTAACGGGTGGGAAGCCCGATTGAGTGCGGATCCAGGTAGTCCGCTTCATCCAGGAAAAGCGGACCTGCTGAGCCACCACACTCTCAACAACCTGGCGAAGGTTGGAGCAGACGAAAGTTGTCTAACGGTGGGTCCAAGGCAGGCTTCTTCAGGAGGGTCTCACCACCTCCTTCAAGGCGGAGGGAAAGACACCCTCCCAATGAAGCGTTGACAACTGCCCGAGCCAGCCCAGGTGGCCTCCCTGGCGGCATAAGTCAGCCAGGAGGACACGGGTCCAACAAACATGTGGTGGAACTCAGTGCGCATAATCCTGTCCACTTCATCCTCGGAGACAAGATCAAACTCATCCCAGATAACGGTGGCCAGACTACCCACAACTCGTTCCTCCGACCACTGCAAATTAGAGGACAACCCGTCCCGAATCCGATCTTATCCGTCAGATATTGACCAAACTCCTCAGCCCTGCCCGTGGGTCCGGCCCTCCTCTAAGCGAAGGAGAGGCAGGTAACCCGAAGCTGGCGGTTATCTCGGGCCTTTATGAGAGTGGAGAGATAAGATCTTCTGCGCCTCTCCCATAGCTACCAGGTAAGTCTAATATAGGCTCTTAGCTGGGCACGTCGGATTGAAGCGGGTAGACCTCCACCTGCTCTCTAAACCCCACGGCGACGTTTCATCTCCGGAGCTCCTCAGTATACCAGGGAGCAACCGATCCACGACGTAAGGGGACGATGGGGACAACCCTGTCGAGGGCCTCTGATGCAGCCCGTTGCCAGGCCACAGCCAGATCCTCGGCAGAGTTGTGAGCAAGGGAAGAGGAAAAACCCCAGTTCTGCCTGGAACCTTTCAGGGTCCATCAGGCGCCTGGGGAACCACCTAAGTGGCTCTCCTCCCGCAGTGGGGCGGCCTGTTGGAAGACCAGCCAGGAGATAGTGATCAGACCATGGAACGGGCAAGGTTGTAAAAGTAACTTGCCCTCTGCACTCCGCCACCGCTCAGAGACAAAACTAGGTCAAGAGTATTCCCCTCGTGAGTCGGGCCTTGAATCAACTGGGTCAGGCCCATGGCCTCCATAGATGCCATGAACTCCTCCAAACCACCCCCAGGGAAGGCAGATTGAAGTCCCCAGGACCACAAGATCCGGAGCTCCACCGCCACCCCAGAGAGGAGATCGAGAGCCCAGGTAGGGCCGCTGCCACACAGCTGGGGGAAAGGTATGTAAGCAGCAGACCCACCTGACCACTAGGCCCCCACCTCACAAGGAGGGTCTCACTCCCGCCTATCTCTGCAACAGTGATCTCCCTTGGAAACAGGGTCTCCCTAATAACCACGGCCACCCCACCACCCCTACCCTGATCCCGTGGTGCAGAACCCAAAACCTGGAGGGCATAAGTCAACCAGAGGGACACCTCCTCCGGCCCAACCAGGTCTCGTGATACAAGCTAGAATCCAGCCTCCTCCTCAATGATCTCAGCGGAGGAGGGAAGATTTATTAGCCACGGACCTGGCATTAAAATACACCAACCTAAGGCCAGGGATCCCAGTTCCGATGCTCCCTAGGGAGGAGGCCACATGGACAGCGCATCCCACATAGAATTGTTTTGAGAGAATGCGCCGCATGCAAGAGTGTGTCGTGCACAAGAGTGCCATGCGCAAGAGTGCACCGTGCATTTGTTTTTTTTCTTCAATTTATTTGCGTCCTCCTTCTCATTGTAAAAAAGTTGGTCACCTTATTATCTATAACATGGAAAATATATACAATCAAGGCCTTTGGTTTCCCCTTTGGTGCTGTGCAATGTGACACCATACACCCTACAGTAAATATGGAAGGCATTTCAGGTTCATCTTTCTTTAATATTGAAATAAATGCTTTTATTAAATGGTTAGTTTATCCATGTATACAGTGTATAGAGATGTACAAGAGACAGAAGGAGAAAATAAAAATAAAAACCAATCTCTAGAATATGTAGTGCTCAGGAAGGCTAAATTCAGAATGAGCTGTCACTGGCAAGAGATACTAAAAGTACTAATAAAAAGTACTAATAAAAAACAAACAAAACAAACAAAATGTTTCTTTGGGTAAGTTAGAATTAAAGGGAAAGTCAAATAAGGCTTAGGTCAATTGTGAGGCCTACATGGTGAATTGGTAATGAGTGACGGTAAAAATGCAGAACCTCCTCACTGTATTTTGTACCTGTCTTCTGTCAGAAGAGAAGCAAAGCTCTTCCTGATTACCCTCATGCTGCTAAGGGGAGGAACTGTTTACTTAAGATAAACAAGAAAAGACTAAAAGAGAACTTAACTAACTGAATCCAAGTCTCCAGGGCCAGATGAATTGCTTTCTAAAACACTGAAGAAAAAGCACAGGGGGATTGCTAGTACCCTTTGAGAAATCCTAGAGGTCTACTAAGGCTAGAAGACCAGAGAGCAAATATTATCAAAAGGGGAAAGAAAGAGGACTGGGGAACAACATACCTGTCAGCTTGACATCTATACCAAGCTGATTACCAAACAACATATTTGTCAGCATTTGGATAGACCTGCTGTGGTTAACAGGAACCAGCATGGGCTTGCTGCAAATCAATCATGCCAGATTAATTTCATCTCCTTCCTTGATAGAGAAACTAGCTTGGTAAATCAGAGGAATGCCATGGACATAATGTACCTTGTCCTCAGCAAACCCTTCTACAGAGTGCTTATGATAGGCTCCTTATTAAAGTGCTAAAATATGAGCTAGATAATACTATTCTTGGATGGTCTCACGGTTGGCTGAGTGACCTCACCCATAGGGTGCTCATTAATGGTTCCTCTTCATCTTGGCAGAAAATATTGAGTGGAGTGCCACATAGTTCTGTCAACAGGCCCCTTACTGTTCCACTTTTTGTCGGTGGCTTAGATGAAGGAGTTGAGGGGGACACTTAAAAAGTTTGCAGATGAAACAACGCTGGGAGGAGTGCCTAATATTTTAAATAAAAGAGAGGATTCTTAAAAATCTTAGTAGGCTTGAGCAATGTGATGAAAATAAAAACGGTGGAATTTAAGAGACAAATGTGAAGTTCTGCATCTGAGGAAGAAAATTAAGAAGCACAAATACAGAATAAAAAAGGCCTGGCTTTGCAACAGTTTTACTGAACACAGGTTAAGCAAGACGCAGTTGAGTAGTGTATATTGCAGAATTTGATCCATTAGCTTTTTTTTTTTTCAAGTATTGGTTTGGACTTTATGGTATAGAATTATTGACATAAATATATTTATAAAATGGAACATAGAAATGTTCAAATAACTACACTGACCTGAATCTTAGATTCTCATAAACTAGATACTACCATTCTAGTACTCTCATAAATATTTTATATTCCTTTCTAATTTTTAGTTATTTCTTGTTCTCTCTGCATTCCCTTATATCTTATTCCCTATCCCAGTCAGTTTAATGGGGTTGTGCAAAGGGCTTCAGGGGCAAAATAAATGCTTCCTCAGTAATTCTGCAAGAAGCTTTGTCCTGTTTATGTTTTCTTTTTATTTTCACATTAATTCATCAGATAAATGTGCAAATGTTATGACAGGTGTAATTGAAAAATTAACCTACAAAATTTATATCTGTTTATCTATCAAAATTACTAATTAAAGAGGGTTATTTTTTAAATTTTGGCCCAAAACTAAGAATTAAGGACTTTTTTTTACTGCATCCAGAACATTGTCTAACATTACTATTTAATTTCACTAGCATAATCATGGTACGTTTTCTCACAATTTTATAGCCCCAAATGAAAAAAATTGGAAAATCCCATCCCCATTAATATGCACCTCTTCCCTCTTTTTGATTACTACACGTTCTCTGTGTACTTCAGATCGCCCCAAACATTAAATGTGACCTCAGACAATAAAGCATTTGCCATGTTTGGTCATTTGTCCACTCTGGATTCATTCTGTCAAAAGGTTAATCTATATTTTCTTCCTACAGAATTTTACTTTGTTTCCCGGATTCATTCTAATTTCACTCTTCTTTCACTTCTTTCTTTTTCTCTATGTTCATTTCCCCCAAGTTACATTCTTGAAATTACACCCCCCCCAAATTTCACCCTACATTTAGAATTCATGTAGCATCCACTCAATCTTTCATCATAAAATATAAAATCAGTTATATTTTAAGATGTGTATTCCTTCTCATTTATGTTAACATTTCCCACCACTGTCAGACAAAAATTTCTTCATTACATGCAATGTTGCGAAATTTTGTATGTGGCATATAGAATCTGACACAAGATAATAACTGAGTTACCTTCCTGAATTGGCCATTTGATTATTGACTGATCAGAGTTTAATTTTTATCTTGTCTGTTCTTGGAGTGGGTTAAGATTGTAAATATAACTGTGTGTCCCTGTGTGTGTGTGCAACTTGATTATGCAAGTATATTCTCTAGTAACAGGTTTACATGTTTTTTATTATTGCTTTGTGTTGTTAAGTGTTCTCTCTGTCTGGCTTTTGGCTGTAATAAATCTCCTTTTCTTACTTCCATATGCAGCCACAAAAGCCTAGAGGAAGACAATACCAATTCATACTTCCTGACCTACCTTTTGGCACTTTCATTCATATAGTAATTAAAACTGTATCTTCATCAATTTTACCTTATAAGATCAGGCCACCTTCATTCAGACCTATTGCATTCTTTCCTGTTTTCTTGGTTTCAGATATAGACATTTTCTCTTTATTTTTACTTAATAATTTGTGCTATTTGTATGTATCCCTCATATGTTCCAAATTACCATCTGCCATGGTCATCACTAGATGGACCCATAAATATTGATGATGTTGCCCATCATGATGAAGCTCAGTCAAGTTTTCACAGTTTTTAAATCAATTAAAGATGGCATGGATTAGATTACCAGCCTAAATCATACTAGCATTCCCTGCAGTATTTTCTGCTCAGATTAAATAGATACTTACTATTCAGTAGGTACATTTTACTTCCCAGTATCTTCAAACAATTTTACATCAGCTAGGCTCATTAATTTAGAGACTATATTTCAAGTCAATGTGATGTGGTTCAGTTCCCATCAGCTAAGAGGTACATGTAGTATATTGATTTACATTAAGACTATGCCTTGTAGTAGCAATAAACACATGACAGAGAATCTTGAAGATTGCAATTGAAAACATCTGAAGCTACCAAATTAGGGAAAGGTGTGTTACCCACCTAATACACCCCCACCCACCCACCCACACCTGGAGAACATTATGCATACCATTTACATGTTTTTCTTTGTAGACTTCAGTTCAGCATTCAATACCATCATTCCAGACACTCTTCTAAGTAAATTAAACCAACTAGCGGTACCTGAACAAACTTATAAGTGGATCATAAGCTTCCTAACAGACAGGAAGCAGCAGGTGAAGCTAGGCAGAATCACATCCGATACCTGTACAATCAGCATAGGGGGCCCCCAAGGCTGTGTGCTTTCTCCACTTCTCTTCTCCCTATATACCAATGATATAGGGAAGTCAATGATGAGAATCTCAAATGATCCGTCTATTAAAATACTGAAGTTTGCTGATGACACAACAGTGATTGGTCTCATTCGAGACAATGATGAATCTGCATACAGACAGGAGGTTATACAACTTGCCTTGTGGTGTAACCGGAACAACCTGAAACTGAACACACTCAAAATCGTAGAAATGGTGGTAGACTTTAGAAGAAACCCTCCCATACTACCACCTCTTACAATACTAGACAACACTGTATCAACAGTAGAGACTTTCAAATTTCTAGGTCCCACTATATCACATGACCTAAAATGGACACCTAGCATCAAAAATGTCATCAAAAAAGCACAACAAAGAAAGTTCTTTCTGTGCCAACTCAGAAAGCTCAAACTGCCCATGGAGCTGCTGATCCAGTTCTACAGAGGAATCTTTGAGTCTGTCATCTGCACCTCTATAACTTTCTGGTTTGGTTCTGCAACCCAACAGGACAGACACAGACTTCAGGGAGTAATTAGGACTGCAGAAAAAACAATTACTACCAACCTACCTTCAATCGAGGACCTGTATACTGCATGAGTCAAAAAGAAGGCTGTGAAAATATTTACAGACCCCTCATATCCCAGACATAAACTGTTTCAACTCCTTCCCTCAAAATGACGCTATAGAGCATTGCACACCAGAACAACTACACAAGAACAGTTTTTTCCCGAAAGCCATCACTCTGCTAAACAAATAATTCCCTCAACTATTACAAAATCTGCACTATTACTGTTAAATCTTGTCATCACTCCTTATCACCCATCCCCTCCCACTTGACTGTATGACTGTAACTTTGTCGCTTGTATACTTACAATTTATATTGACTGTTTTCTAGTATGATTGATTGCTTATTGTACCCTATGACTATCATTAAGTGTTGTACCTTATGATTCTCGACTCCTGATGAATGTATCTTTTCTTTTATGTATACTGAGAGTATTTACACCAAGACAAATTCCTTGTGTGTCCAATCACACTTGGCCAATAAAAGTATTCTATTCTATTCTATTTATAAAATGGATCCTCACATACTTTCTTCATTATGTGACTGAACAATTTCAAAGATAGGAAAGAGGAAAGAGAGATGCAAAACTGCTATATACTTCTGCCAATTTTGCTATGAGGTAGCACTGTAAGAGTTGGGTATGTACAAACAAGGTGGGAATTTAGTACTTAAGGAGTGCTTGTGATAAAAGAGATGGGTCAAAAATGAATGGGTGTTGAATGAGTGGAGTAACCCATTTAAAAGTAACCCAGGTTACTTTTGTAGAGTGGAGTAACCCATGTAAAAGAATTATGTCAAGGTGTTTTAATCAGAGAGAGATTGACAGGGGAAGAATGAATGGGTTGAGAAGAAAGGAAGACTAAGAAAACCATTGTTAGATGGGATTGATGAGATGCCCAAAAGAGAGGCTGTTCAATGAGCAAAATATGGCATGTAAAGCAGTTTATACTGATGGGGGAAGTAAGGATGTAACAGAAAAAGAGGAATAGTGGCAGTATTCTGCTTCTTACGCTCTGGATGGGTATAAAGCAGATAGAGCAACTCCACAAAGCATCTATACAAAGTCCTTTTTATTGGTTCATCAGGCATCCTATCAACTCACATTTATGACAAGGTTCTTCTTAATGTCCAATCCTTTGCATATCTGAATTGTGGTGTAGAAAGATAATAAACTCTCATCCCCATGATGATTAAATCAGTTGCATGGCAGTGGATCCAGGCAAGAGTGAGGGAGCCTCCCCCAACCCAACAAGGGTCAATTTAGTGACCAATCAGGGTTACAGATGTGACCACATGACATGTACTACATTTCCCAGGATACCTTAACTACATTTACCATGATGCATTCCCTTAAGGGGACAGCTCTCAATTCCTAACTACCTATCCCAAATCCCATTAACTCTAAACTGGATGGACAGCACAGGGAGGGTATATTATGTAGATTTAAATGTACTTCCTTTTCTTTTTATTATTGTTTAAGAAAATCTCATTTCTTATACTTTTAATTTATTTGGCATACTGTTTCTTATTTCTTTTCTGTATCCTTCATAGAGTTTGCTTGGCTGATTGCCAATATCATGATAGGTATGTATAAAATTTTAGAATAATACCAAGACAAGACGGTTAAGTCTAGAGGTGTAGTCTCTCCTTCCTTGTATTGAAAATCTTTTTATTCCAACAAAGTAAAACAGCAGGAACAATTGATCAGTAATTCATGTTGAACACAATTCTCTTTTTCAATTTCTGAGATCTGAATTATGATCTTAAAATTTCTGATGTGCACACTCCAGCAGTCTGATTAAAAAGCTGACAGTGGAGTCATGTTATAATAACAAGGCAGGATGGAATTTTAACAGAATACCAAATAGTTATCATGACCAACTAGCCTCTGGACACACATTCCTTTGAGAAAAGTTCCACTGAATGTTATGTATGCAGGTTTAAAGTCATTGGTTTAGTTTGAACTGTTCTTGTAAAATGTAAGAAATGATTGGTTTAAAAAGTGCGGGAAAACCCTGCACTCTGATTGGCTGGCAACTGCGGCTGCTGGCTATAAATAGCAGCCGCAGCCCAGCCAAAACGGGTTCGTTCTGAGCTGTAGTCACTAATAAACAAAGAGCTGGAAGCACTCCGCGTCTGTCTCTTCATGCAAACTTAACACTGAATATGTACTATTAACCTGCAGAGCAGTGATATAGCCTTTTATTTTTTTTCTTTAGGTAAGAAAACGGCATTTCTTATTAAAAATGACCAGCCTGGAAGACAAGTAGAAAATGGGTGATAAACATAATAAATGTGCTACTACTGAGTTCATTCTTCCTTTTCAACTTTGTTCAACTTTGGGACATACATTTTATAAATATATAAATCAAACAACTGCTATTTCACCACTTCATTTATTTTTAAACTAATTCATTTTTAAACAAGTTACAACTGCACTTCAGTAATAGAAGCAGATGGAGGGCTGGTTATGTGCAATCACCCACCAAACATTGGAATTAAACACAGCTAAATGCCACTGTAAATAGCAGAAGACTTTCTCAGAGTTGGGCCCAGGAGAACCACGTTTCATACGAGCCATTTTGAGTCTGTTATCAGAACTAATCATAATCCACTGTTCAGACATCTGCGTTTATATGCACTTGTAGAATAATGGTTGGGAGACCAACATCTGCTAAAATTACTTTGGGAAATGATGCCTGCCTTACATATCTTGAAATGAGTTATTTGGCCTGATGTGCATACAGCAGATCACATTTGAGCTGCAGAAATCCAAACTTACATAGAAATGTAGATGGCAGTAAAGAGATACCAAAACCCTATAATTCTAGTACCGCCTAGTGGTCATTTGGTTGTTTGCAGACCTGAAATGGCATGTCTAGTTTTTACCTCTTGCAATCTCAATTCCTGCTAGTCTTGAACTGCAAAATTTGAAAAAGGGGGAAAAGTGACCCACTTTACAATTCTGAAGCTGGAATAAACATCTTGAAAAAAGGAAGTGGAAACATCTGGAAGTGTGAGAAGTGGTGGAGGTATACAAATTTGAAACCCTGCATGTATAGACACGTTTATTTTGACATTCATCCTTTGACAACCCGCCCCAAATTCGAGCGATCTTATCCGACAGATATTGACCAAACTCCTCAGCCCTGCCCTGCAACGGGTCCGCCCCCTCCCCTACACGAAGGAGAGAGCGGGTTACCCGAAACAGGGCGGCTGGGCTGCGGATGCTATGAGAGCAGAGAGATAAGACCTTCTCGCCGCCCTCATAGCTACCAGGTAAGTCCTAATATAGGCTCTTAGCTGGGCTTGATCAACCTGGGAGCGGGTGGACCTCCACCTGCTCTCTAAGCCCCTCCGACGGCGTTGCATCTCCCGGAGCTCCTCCAAATACCAAGGAGCCATCCGGGATCCACGACATGTGAGGGGTCGCATGGGGACAACCCTGTCGAGAGCATCTGACGCGGCCTGTTGCCAAGCAGCCGCCAGATCCTCGACAGAGCTGTGGGCAAGGGAAGAGGGAAGAAACCCCAGTTCCGCAGAGAACTGCTCCGGGTCCATAAGGCGCCTGGGGCGGAACCACCTAAGCGGCTCCTCATCCCAGCAGTGGGGGGTGGCCTGTTGGAAGACCAGCCGTAGGAGATAGTGATCAGACCATGGAACGGGCAAAGCCGTAAAAGTGGCCTGCCCTCTGTCACTACACCACTGCTCAGAGACAAAAACTAGGTCAAGAGTGTTCCCCCCCTCATGAGTTGTACCATGAAAGGTGGTCAACCAGCTGACAAATTTTGTAATTGGTGCAGAAGTCAAACATTAGAGACCTTGGTGCTCTCTGAGTTTATTTGCTTACAGATGTTGGTGGAGGTGTAGTTTTCTCATCAGTAGTTTCTTGAGTAGGATATTGTTTTCTGATTGCTTGATTGTTTGCCTGAATGTTGTCTGGAACTTGATTTTCTGAAACCAGCAACACTGTATATATGCAGAAAGCAAACCCCACACTCACCAGAATGATGATGCTATGTAGTTGAATAATGAAATATCTGCAAGCCAACAACTAAGCTCAGAGAGAACCAAGGACTCTACTGATCAACCCTTAGCTACAGATATTTTCTTCTATTAGAATTAGAATTCTGTTCCAAAGTAAATAAAAGTCTTCAGCTTGAATAAATAATCATTGGGAAACACCCAGCTTGCTATGGAGCAGGGATCAAGCATGGAGCTAGACTGCAGCCACTGCACAATCCCTAAGGGCTACAGCTGATCTCCCTAACTTCATTGGAGCCTTCTCTAATTGTGCCCAGGAGTAAGCTGCCAAACTAGGGAGATATCAAAGGCAGAACACAATAAAGTAATTAGCTCAAATTCTGCACATGTGGGTCTGGTTGTTTGTGCCTGATAATGATGGATTTAATTAGCCAGCCAGGAAAGATCCCACCTCCCTCGAAAAAAAACAACAACCACAGAGTAAAGATAAAATTGAATTGTCCTGTCCTCTTTTTAAGGCCTACCTGAGCGGGGAATATTTCTATTACTGATTGGTTCTTCTGAATTTCATTTTCGTACACTCTGATGATCTCTGCCCACCATCTAGACTGAGTCTTGAATCACAGATCAAAGTTTTTCTTTAATTTTTTTCTTGTCGAGGCTTTGGAATTCCTCCCCATGTTTATGTAATAGTTATGTTATTTAATCAACTACTTTACTGTGGAGTTTTATAATAACCATATAACCATTGAACCATATAACCATTTATTTAAGAATGCAGGTTTTTAAAAGCTTTTATTTAAAACTGTAGAAATCTTACTTAGTGCCATACCAAATGGGATAGTGTTTATACTCTTTGCACCCTGTTTTTATAGTCATAAGGACTTTGAACAAACAAGCAAACCAATATTGATTTTTCCAAAGTAATTTTCTGAGCCAAATATGTAATTTTTTTCATATTAAAAAGATACTACGTGAATGCGTGGTTCCAGCCAGGCTGGTGCAATCATTAAGAGAAAAATCCTCCTTCCCAAATCCCTACTCAACGTAATTGTGACCTCATTAATGTATACTTTCTTTGGGGAATTACATTCAGAAAGTATTAAAACATGGAAGTTTTCTCAAGATTATTTTTAATTACTTTATTTTTTACATAAAAATAATGATAGGAACAAATCAGTTGATTTAAATAAAACGCTTAATATGAAATGAACTTACCTTTTATTGATACAATCTATATATGTCTACATTTGTTATGATCACACACACACATGCATATATTAGTCTACAATTGTTATGTTCATTTGTCAGATGGCGACATTGCGGTTGCTGTTGGTAGTAGGAAGAAATCTAGTTCTACCCCACTTTTATCTGGAGTATCTCAAGGCTTTATTTTCTTGCCACTTCTCTTTGGCATCTACATGAAGCCACATGTAGTAGCAGGGGTGCAGAATTATCTGAATTTAATAACACTCAGTTGTACATCTTGAGCCCAAGCAGGAAAAGTGTTGTGTAATGTCTAGCTAGAGGCTGTGAGGATTTGGATGGGGAGGAATCAGATATGACTCAACCCTAGTAAGACAAAGTGGCTGTGGGGTTGAGGTGAACTGGATAGGAAGAATTGCCATCTTTAACTCTTGATTGGGAAGCAGTCTCTCAGACAGTCATTCAGTTTCATCAAATGATCTGAATTTCTAACGTTAGTGAAATTTAGAAAATCTTTCTCAGTTCACTGTGCTTATCTATCATACACCAATATTCATGATAGCCTGAAAAACAACTGAGCCAATTGTCTAGCGATCACACTTATTGTTCTTTTCTTCTCTTTTTTTACTGCCACATTTTTAAATTTAGTTAGGGGTGATAGATTCAAGCTGTCACCATGCTTCTCAGGGTCATGGCATGAGTGGTGCTGCTAATGTAGCTAAGTGGAATGAAAACATATTTTCAATGGCGTATATTGATGATTTATTTAATTATTAGTCATGGCTACAGTTTCTTTTAAGAATTTTCAATATAGCAAACCCATATTTATTCATTTATTTATATCCCACCTTTATTATTTTCACAAACAACTCAAAGTGACAAACATATCCAATACACTTTCCTACTCCTATTTTCCCCACAACAATAACCCTGTGAGGTGATTTGGGCTGAAATTTTC
The DNA here is from genome assembly GCA_009733165.1 of Naja naja. Taxonomy (NCBI): domain Eukaryota; kingdom Metazoa; phylum Chordata; class Lepidosauria; order Squamata; family Elapidae; genus Naja; species Naja naja. Next base: position 266,936,896 of record CM019148.1, read on the forward strand.
CTTTGAACACATACTGCAAACATCAACACAAAGCACATTACTATTTAATTCTACATATTATAACTGCGGCTAGATTAGCTTATGCACAGAATTGGAAATCGCTGTTACCCCCTTCAGATGATATTGTAATCAAAAAGATTCAGGAATGTGCCGAAATGGACAGTTTAACCAAGAAAATAAAAAACAAACAAGACAATGAATATTACGAAGTATGGGATATATGGTATAAATGGATAAAGGAAAAATAACACATGCTATTTAGAAGAGATACAGAAGAGATAGACGTGTAACTGATGGTAAAGATATAGAGAAACTAACATTTTGAAAGAACGAAGGAGCTACTTTGACAAGGTAGACCACGTTATATATTATGTGATGAAGAATATAACCATTGCTGAAACAAGTTGTAAAATGTATATATGTATATATATATATTTGCAGTTTTGTATTTGTATGTATGTTTTTAATCTTTTTTGTTAAATAAAAAAATTATAAATATATAAAAAAATATCAACACAAAGCATTATTATAATATCCACTATTCTGATGTGAAGGTTGAAACTGACAAGATGAGAATCATTAAGTCACCACTGAATAGACACATTCACCTCTCAAGATGGGTGGAAGAACAGCAAAAAGTCACTGACTTGGAAAGATCTTTTGCATTTGACTTCTTGCTTGCTTCAATTGTCTGATTGTGTAACATCAAGAAGGTGAATACATAGATAAAAGAACCTTATGTAGCCATGTCATTCCCTTGAATTTTCCGCTATAAGGAAATTCTTCAGTGTGGGGTTGGGTATTTGGAATGTTGACATTTATTGATGGGCTTGGTATGACTCAGTCTAAGAAAATGACAGAATTTGAAAAGCTCATAAAGAATCAAGTTTACCTATTAAGTATACTGTATGTATACATTTTACTTAGGTATGACACAGAGGCAGAACATATAAAAGAATGGACAATAAAGTGGATTCAAATAAATTATCACAACACAACAATGGGAAGAACAATGGAACAAAGCTATAAATTTACCCCAAGTTATAACCTAAGGGATCAATGATATAAAAGGTTCACAGATAGGATACAAGTCATTAACCAAGTCATTAACCAAGATAGACAAATCCTATAGTAAATGCCATGGAAATGACATGAGACAGAAGAGATATTTTACCGTATGATATGTACAAATCTCAAAAATACTGGAAAAAGATGCACAGCACTATTCAGAGAATTTAAGAAATCAAATTTGAAATGAAACCACTTTTTAAACTGGAATTAATTAATTAATGATGGGATTTATATGCCGCCCTATTTCCCGAAGGACTCAGGGCGGTTCACAACTGTAAGAAGACATAGAGTACAAAAATTAAAATTATTAAAAAATATTAAATAAAATCCCAACAATAATTTAAAAACCCACAACAAGCAAGATATATCAACAAAAATATACCATCAAGTTTTCCTTTAGTCACAATTCTGCTTTGGTCAAGTTTTCCTTTAGTCATAAGATTGGAATTGTGTCTCAGCACCTTTCTGAGGTAAAACTAATGGCATAGTTCTTCTGAGACACTGTAACTCTAGAATAGCTTTAGTGTTATAGCCGTTTTTTCTTGTTAATTATTGCTTGAATCATCATTATTGGTAATACTTTAACTATAATCTGTGCCTTATGTTTTTTTTCCCCAGTAACGTAGACAATACAGCTAATAACTGATAAGAAAATACGGATAACCCTAGACAATATAACCCATTACACTTTCCATCTTTCATGTTTCTTTAGTCATCAAATAGGCTTATGCTTAAGTTTCTTGGCAGATTTTCTTGGAAGAGGAGGTAATGGTGGTTTTAGTAATGTGCTGATATCTTTGCATGTAATTATGTCTGCTATCACTCAGAAACTCTATATAAGACATTTTAAACAGTCTTGCTAACAAATGTTTATTCTAAATGGCTTTCATTTCCTTCTGAAATTTCAAAATGATTTATCTGAATGGTTCCCTTACTGTACCCTTTCATGTTAATTTCATGCAGCAATCATTTGGCAGCAAAATGTTATTTATTTTGGTAGGACAGTTTTATTAGATTAAAAATGTCACCAGATGCAAATGCAAATATTTTGCAGAACTATTTTAATAATGCAGTAGCTAGCTTGATAAATAACTGTAATGGTGCATGGGAATGACCTTGGGAGATGAAGGTAAGAGATGCTGCCTAGGGAACTATCAAATAAGAGACAGCATAGTCCACAGCTGCATAATGGACAGTGAAAGAAACCCCTCTCTCTTCTCAGGCTGTAAAGGAGATGGTGGGAGATCTGTACTATTAGATTCCATTAATATAATCTTACAATATATTTTAAAATTAGCTCATTCGGTCATACTTCCTATCTGGTCTACTTTGGAAGGTTGACGATAATCCAGATTGTTTGCACTTGTATTGCTGATTTTTTGTTTCTATCTACCCAAGAAATTGCAGCTAATCCTTGTTTAGCAACCACAATGGGTATTAGCAACTTGGTCATTAAGCAAAGTGGTTCCTAAGTGAAAACCATGTGACTGCAATTGTGCTTATGGTTTAGTTTTCCTTTGCTTCTTGTTATTTTTGTCAGCAGAACTGGGGTTCTTTCTTTTTCTCTTTGAGGACATCTTGGTGTGAGGTAAATAAGCAAGTGAAAAGGATCACTGTTGCAACTTCAAAGATCACTAAACCAGTTGCTAAGTGAGGACTACCTGTATTATCTTGTTCAGTTGCTAAAAAGCTAGGTGGTCTGCTCTCCCAGTTACTAAAAGTTGCATTTAATCTTTTATGAAAAACCTTCCTCTGCTGGAATGCATAAGAAATTTTATTATAAGTCTCTTTCCATTTTTATTATCCAGGATTAAAATGAGTAAGTAGAGACAAACATTGGGATGTTACATTCCAGGCCTGCTACATCACAGATATTCCGGGCTTCTTGAAGATAGTGGTATGATTTCATCAATGTTCACCATCCATTAATCCTAGAAATGCCTAAATAAAGCATTACATGTATTTTAGCTATTCATTTTAATTATGAATAAAACATTGCACATACTAAAAAGGTTCATAAGATGTGCAAAAGTACAGAAAATACAGATACTGGTCATAATAGTAGCTACTTTGGGGGGTGTTATTTTGCATGCTAATTTTATTTTGGATGACTTAATAGTAGATGTTCCTCTGTCCACTTCATAACGAACAAGGTGTACATGATAACTTTTATGGAGAAGGAGGGGAGGGAGGGGAGAAGGAGAAGAAAGATCTTTCAAAGCTTAAAAGATACTATTTCTTCCAATATATAAAATTATAAATTTAGTTAAGTGTAAGTGAAATCAAATCAAATATAGTTTTAGTCCTAGTCACAGCATACATATTTTAGAATGCAATCTACATTGCATTCAAGACAGAGTGGCTGTGCATACCGACATCCCGGTCCAGTTTGGAGGTTCCATCTTTGGTCATGGGGGAGGAGGTGTTACCCCCCGTGGACAGGGCACGGAACCTGGGGGTTCTCCTGGATTCACGGCTCAAGTTGGAGGAGCAGGTGGGAGCCGTGGCCAGGGGGGCCTTTGCCCAGGTCCGCTGGTTCGCCAGTTGCCCATACCTGGACCGGGATGCCCTGCACGATCACTCAGGTGCTCGTTGTCTCCCGGTTGGACTACTGTAACGCTCTCTATCTAGGACTGCCCTTGTGCACCACTGGAGGCTTCAGCTGGTGCAGAATGCGGCTGCTCTGGTTGTGATGGGAGCCTCCCGATACTCCCATGTTACACCCCTCCTGCGTGGCTTGCATTGGCTTCGGTTGCCCTCGGGTGAGGTTCAAGGTTTTGGTTTTAACATTCAAAGTCCTACATGGCATGGGTCCAGGATATTTACGAGAACGACTTCTCCCAGCCTCAAATACCAGCCGCCTGCGGTCGCACAGGCGGGTCTCTCGGGTGCCCTCCGACTCAATGTCGTTTGGCGGGGGCCCGGGGAGGGCCTATTCTGTGGAGGCCCCCACTCTATGGAATCTTCTTCCGCTGGAGCTCCGGCTGGCTCCCGATCTCCGCACCTTCCGTCACGAGCTAAAACCTGGCTGTTTTACAATCTGGGCAGTGTTGACCCTTGGGGTCGTTTAAATTTTGGGGTTTTAATAATAATACTAATATTAATTCGGCTTTAATTTAATATATTTTAAAGTAACTTATTGTTGTATTCTATTTTAGTTGTGAGCTGCCCCGAGTCCCTTGGGAGAGGGGGCGGCATATAAGTCGAATAAATAAATAAATAAATAAATAAATAAATAAATAAATAATGTAATTGAAAACCAAATGCAGCCTTCGATCTAAGAAAGGTGGCACACATTTTCATTAAGTGTTTATTTTTCTTGTGCAGCGGAATCCTCATAATTTGTCTATGATAGGATACTTGAGATCTAATCTACCTATAGCTTAAATAATTGGTTTGCTTTTCTTTGATATGAAGGAATGGAAAAAACCCTTTTAGCAGACTGCCGATGACATTTAATGATTCCTAATGTATTGATTTAGTCTTGCATTTATATCTCATCTTTTGATATAAAGATGAGATATAATTGAAAGACACAGAATGATGAAAACAAATAGATATTCTGCAACATGTAACATATGAAACATTTTTGCCAACTCTAAAAACAAATGAAAGCATGAAACCAGCACAAAGCAAATTATACCTATTTTCATCACCTATTTCCTCTTCCAGGTTGCTTAGTGACAAATAGACCCCCTTCAGTTAGACTAGTATTAATTTGTACATTTCATGCCCACTTACACTATACATCAATCCATTATAAATATTTAACTACTGTAGCTACACATCTGCGTTCTAAAGTTATTTATATAAAGTAGCTTTCTTTGACTCCATAGGCAATGCATAGAGGGAGGTGGATGGCTTGCCTAAAGACTCTCCATCCCCAAGATAGTCTGTTTTATTTACCTTCACAGTGTAATGTAGGAAAACTGGCTTGGAAAATGAGAAATATTTCAGTTTCAAAAAGGGATGCCAAATGTTGCAGGTGAATTGTGCATATAAAGGAATTGCAATTCTGGATTTTAAGCCATATTTCCAATAAAGTGCTTTGTATTGCTAGTCTTTAACTGTTCTCTGCTTTCGGGATATTCCTTGTATTAATATTATAAAGCATTATTGCATAAGGGATAATAGTGTGAAACATTCCACATTCCACATAATAATGGTTAATGGTGCAAATAAGTGGTGCAGACAATTTACTGGAGAAACAAATAATGTAAAACTCTTCAGCTGAGAGGATAGAAGAATAATTATTGCTGCACAAATGGAATTAGCTTTATTAAGTTTTCACTTATTAGTATCACTGTAATTGAATGAGTCAATTGTTGTAGTTCATTTGCTAAGTCATGGCCGACTCTTCGTGACCCAAGAACCACAGGGTGTCAGGCCCTGCTGTCCTTCACTGACCCCCAGAGTTTGCCCAAATTCGTGTTTAATTGACTCAATAGGACAAATACAATGAAAACTGACGAAGACACTGAAATAATTATGATATTTTACAATATTTCTAAAAAAAAGTATTAGGCGGTTTGCCAAGTTTTAATGTCACCACAGAAGAAAAGTAAGTATCATGTTGTAATCCACTTTTCTTTACCGGTAGTCCTTGATTTATGACCTGTTGCTTTGTAACCACATTTTGGATGTTTGGCAACTGGCCCCCATTTATTTTGCAGTGTCCCAAAAGTCGTGTGACTGTGATTTACAATTTTTTTTCCTGAAAGCTGGCATTTACTTCCATTTTTTTAGTAAAAATGTTCCATAGTGAACAATGGATTTGCTTAACCACGATGGCAATACGTAATGACTTTGGATTCACTTAATGACCATGGTGATTTGCTTAATGACCACTACTAAAAAGGTCATAAAATGTGATTAATCACTTTATGACCATCACAACTTACAACTGTAATGGGCAGTTCCATTACAGTCATAATTTGAGGAGTTTGGGTACTTACACATTTAATATAAATGTCATTTTATTTTATTTTATTTTATTTTTTGCTATATATAGAAAGAGCAACATTCAATGTCTATATAAACAGTGTCTGGTTACAGTTAGTTTGTCATTTTATTTTTTGATTTTATTTTTATCCCACCGTTGTTATTTTTATAAATAATTCAAAGTGGGGAATATATATGATATTCCTTCCTCCTCCTATTTTCCTCACAACAACCCTATGAGGTGATTGGGCTCAGAGAGAATAACTGGCCCAAGCTCACCCAGCCAGTTTAGGATATCACAAGATATCTTTAGCAATCAACTATCTAACCTGTAACCAAACCACTGGCAAGCTGCGTCATAGAATCAAGGTATTGTGTTACATATACCCCTGTTATCTGGAAAAGAATAAGTAGCAAGAGACTCCAGACATTTTGAATCTTGTCATAAAGGCAAAGACTCAGGAAAGTGCTAGGCAGCAGCCAGCCAAGTTAGTATCCCCGGGAGGATTCTTGACAAGCTGAGAGACATAGCCTGTCATACTTTTTTTCTGTAACTCTTTATATTCAATACATTGGCATTCATCCTGGGTTGTGCCTATTGTCTCTGAATTCTAGAATCTATTGGCTGATAACTGGCCACCAATGCTAACAGACAGATTTTTCTTTTTTCATCGAGTATAGACTCCAGAATAGTTATTAATAAACTGTAACTATGCTGCCTTAACATTATTTTTATATATGCATATTATTACAATATATTAATAATCAAAAGAATTTGCTAGAAATAGTGTCTGAAACAATGCAAATGCACACATATAAAATAGGTGGTACCTGGTTCAACAGCAGTAACTATAAGAGGGATCTAGATGTCTTAACGGACCACCACTTAAGTATGAACCAGCAGTGTGCTGCAGCTGGCAAAAAAAAAAAGAAAAAAGAAAAGCCAATGCAGTCCTAGGTAACATCAACAGAGGGATTGCATCAAGATCACGAGAAGGTGATAGTACTGCTTTATACTGCACTAATGAGACCACACTTGGAATACTGAATCCAGTTCTGGTCAACATGCTACAAAAAGAATGTGCAGAGAAGAGCATTTGATAGAGAAGAGATTATAGGGTCTGGGGGTCAACCATATGATGAACAGTTAAGGGAATTAGATATGTCTAACCTATCAAAAAGAGTTGGGATGACATCTGTCTTCCAGTACTTGAGAGATGGTCACAGAAAAAAGGGGGTTGACTTATTCTCCAAAGCACCCAAGGGCAAGACAAGAAGCAATGATTCAATCAATCAGAACAGAGCTAGAAGGGACCTTGGAGGTCTTCTAGTCCAACTCCCTGCTCAAGCAAGAGACCCTATACAATTTCAGTTAGGTGACTGTTCAGGTTTTTTTTTTAACTTCCAGTGATGAAGCACCTACAACTCCTGCAGGCAAGCTGTACCACTGGTTAATTGTCCTCACTGTTAGGAAGTTTCTTTTCTTTTTTTCAAACACTTAATTTTTTTTAATTACATTTATATGCCTTCTCCTAAGACTCAGGGCTTACAGGGATACAACCCAATTCAGCAATAGCCTTCATTCCATTGTATATGCCTGCTTATTACTAAGCGGCATTTTTACAAAGTCAGCTAATTGCCCCCAACAATCTTGGGTCCTCAATTTACCTACCCCGAGAGGATGGAAGGCTGAGTCAACCTTGAGCCTGGTGGGATTCGAGACTACAGTAATTGTAGGCAGCTGGATCTTAAGAGCAGGCATTTAACAGCCTGAGCCACCAAATTAAAAATATGTCCCATAGAAGAAGACCAGGACCCATTCCTTCCTATTTCAAAGCTCAGGACCTGAAATAATGGGTTTAAGCTAAAGAAAGGCAAATTCTGATTGACTGTTAGAAAAAGCTTCCCAAGACTATTAGGAAGTTTCTCAAGTCCAGGTTGCTTCCATCCTTGATTAGTTTCCATCCATTGTTTCTTGTCTTGCCTTCTGGTGCTTTGGAAAGTAAGTTGACCCCCTCTTCTTTGTAACAACCCCTCAAATACTGGAATACTGTTGTCATGTCACACCTAATCCTTCTTTTCTCTAGTCTGGCCATACCCAATTCCTGCAACCGTTCTTCCTACATTTGTTTCCAGGCCCTGAATTATCTTAGTTGCTTTTCTTTGCACTTTTCCCAAAGACTCAACATTTTTTTTGTAATGTGGTGACCAAAACAGGATGCAGTATTCCAGGTGTGGTCTTGCTAGGGATTTATAAAGCTGTACTAATACTTCACATGATTTTGATTCTATGCCTGTTTATACAACCAAGAATTGTATTAGGTTTTTTGGCTGTTGCTGCACACTGCTGACTCATGTTTAAGTGACCATCCACTAGGACTCCAAGGTTCCTTTCACAGTTACTGTTTTTGAGCTAGGTTTTGCCTAATCTCTACTGGTACCTTTGGATTTTCCTACCTAGATGTAAAACCTTGTTTTTCTCCACATTACATTTCATGTTGTTGGATAGGGCCAATTGTTCAAATCTATCCAGATCTTTTTGGATCCTGAACTTGTCTTCTGGGGTGTTGCTTATTCCTGCCAGCTTAGTGTCATCTGCAAATTTGATGAGTTCCCCTTCTATTCCCTCATCTAAGTCATTTATGAAGAGATTGAAGAGTCCTGGGTGGAAACTTGTTAAGACAGATCCAACTTAAAACTAAGGAGAAATTTTCTGATAGTGGCAATTAATTAATGGAATAGCTTTCCTCCCGGAGTGATGGGTGCTCCATCACTGGAGATTTTCAACAAAAGACTGGACAACCATTTATCCAGAATGATATCCTTCCTGCTTTGATTGGGGGGTTGGACTAGAAGACCTCCAAAGTCCCTTTCAGCCCTATGATTATCTGACAAATATGTAAATCTAGGTAAGGAACATATAGAATTCCCTGTCTCAATTTCAAAAATCATTGTACATTTCCTTTGCAAATAAAATGTGTTTTGTACTTTTGCATAGATGGAACACCCTATGCATACAATCATTCAAGCTTCTGTTAAGAATCCATTAAATTAAGGCCCTTAAGATTAATTGCTAGGCAGAACTCAACACAAACTACAATTATTCTAATGAACTTGTACTCCTAGATGGTAGGTGTTTGTATGTATGTATGTCTGTGTGTACATGTGGGTGTGGGATATATGCATATATAGTATGTGAATTATGTTACAGCATACTTAACAAACCTTTAAAAGGTACAGTTACTTGTATAGATAAATTTGCTCTACTTGACCTTTCTGCGGCTTTCAATACCATCAACCATGGTATGCCCTATTTCTCAGGCAGGTTTCAGCAGCTGGCAGCACCTAGCTGACCTTGGAAATCTGAGAAGTCTAAACAGGGCTGGCCCTCTTTAATACCTGGACTGAGTGCTTGAAATTATAGGGATGTGAAACAAGCAAGGAAGTTTTTTTCTAAAGCCTGCTAGAAGGGAGGCTTTGAGAAACCACTTCTCTTGGGTGTGGTCACCAGTCATTGAGCACAACCTGAGCACATATTTATCTTTTAATTCATCAGATATGGGATTTCTAGAAAGTATAATTACTGCTATTATAAAATTAACTTAATACTAAATACCCATGGAAAAATCATTAGTACTCTGTCTAATTAAGATATAGCTTTTAATTTAAAAAAAAAAGGCTGCTGCAAATTTCCGGTGCAGATTTTCCTCTGGTTTTGGAAAGGAATTCAGTATTCTAGAGTATTCTAGCCAAGTTCTCCCTTTTTGATTCTCCCAGAATTTCTGTGTCTTTTAAAAATCCTCCATCCTAATCTGCTGAAATTCTCATTTATTTTTTCCAAGGGTTTGTGCTCCTATTTAATCTCCAGCTTGTATACCAATATTTTCCATTCTCATGCGAAAACAGAAATCCTATTTTTGTTTTTCTCTAACTTTCATCACATCTTTATTTTTAAGATGAAGCCAAATTGCACAAGTCACCACCAGAATCTTCCTCTTTGATTCTTTATCGTAATTTAAAATGTATCTGTGATTTAGAATATCATTTCAAAAAACATTTGGACATTTTTTTACTTTTTTTCCATTACTGGGAATTCTGCAAGGGAATTCCTTTACACACCTTTAGCCATCAGTTATTTATATACACTTTTTTTTTGCTCGAGTCAATATTGACTCTTGGTGACTACTTGGGCTAGTCTCTATATTCTAGCTTTCTTGGCAAGATTTTTGTAAGCGGCTTGCCACTGCCTTCTTCCTACAACAGAGGGAGAATGACTTGCCAAAGGCCACCCAGATAGCTTTGTGCCAAAGGTGGGACTAGCATCCCCAGTGCCTTAACCACTACTGGCTCTTGGATATACTTGATTAATATGTATTTTGATTGGATAGGGCCAGTGCTGTATGAAAAAAATGTTACCGTATCATGCATTTGAATCAAATTTCCACAAGCATTCAAGCTTCAGAAAGATTTATTTTTTTGAAGTGTCATTTACAGACACATTTAGAGCACTATATCCCATGTTAATGTGGTGATATAAAAATATGAGTTTGCTGTTTCATGTCTTTTTGTCCAGTTATTATCCCATTCCCCCCCCCCCGTGTTACCATTACTTCGTTTTAAAATAGCTAATTTTCTGCATTTCTTCCCATCCATTGACTTTATTCATTTGTTTAAACTACAAACTTTGTTTAAAGTTTGATGGGGCTTATTCCTTAATACCTGGAATGAGAGTGCTTGAAATTACAGGGCTGCGAACCTTACATAGTATTATAGTATTACATAGTACATATGTAGTAGTACATAGTACATACATAGTACATACATAGAATTATAATTTTCTATTTCTATTTAAATATCTTACCAATAACAACTTCATCTGGTCCCTTTAAACTGTGGCTCATAATTGAAAGAAATAGGCAAAGGAAAACAATGCATAAAGGTGGGGAAAGTAAAAGAGATTTAAAAGAGGAATGGTAAAAATAATGTTTTGAAGACACAATTGAGATCAAATGAGATATAAGCAGCATATAAATTAGATGAATAAATTTGATGAATATAAATAAATGAGTATGGATACACACAAGTATTGTGTATTCTGAGAAGTGACCAGATTCCAGGAAGTAAATTGAAGCTACCCTTATTCAAAATGGAAAAACAATTTAAAAATGTGCCCATTTGAATAGAAAAGGCATGATACCTTTATACAATACTTCAATATTTGAAAGATTATCTATAATGGTAGAATTATATCCACAAAAATATAGAGAGCCAATTAATCTAACCTAGCCACCAGGTTAGAAACTGGGAGACCATGAGTTCTAATTCTGCCATAGGTATGAAAGTCGGTGGTGTGACTTTGGGCCAGTCATTCTCTCTCAGATGCAACAATAATAAGGTTGTGGAAAAAGTAGTAGGAAGGAATATTAGGCGTGTTTTCTTTCTTGAGATATTTATTAAAAAATAAAGGTGGATATAAAATAAATAAATAAATTATCCCATACATGGTGGATAGAGCTTATCTTCTAAGTAAGTATATTTGTTGCAAAAACTACTGAATTACAATCATAAGAAATCTATGCAATGTTGCATATTGTTTCTACTCTGATTTTATCAATCAACAATATGCATTTTTCTTTTCTTTTTCAACATTAAGCAATTTAAATTTTAAATGGGCTTTTTGTAACAAAGATAGCACAGGAAGTGAAGAGTCTTCTTGAGTCATATTCTAAAGCAATAGAAAATTTCAACAAAAGTAAACAGCTAGACACATGCTTAATTACTAATAAATATATGCTAAGCATTCTTAAATGCTATGATATTTATACATCAAAATTATATCTGATAAAATGTATTCTTTGTCTCCTGCTTCTGGTAATTTGTAATGTACAGTACTCCAAGTCTGCAGGCAAGATGATAATTCAACTTTCCTTTATTTTAAGAAAGAATGAAACCAAGTTACATTCACTCCCCATTTCTCCAAATCTAATTTTGGGGTTTTCCCCTTATATATGACATTTTCAGCAAGAACAGAAGCAGCAAAAGAAAAATATATAGTGAGCAAGAATAAGTCACTGTCCAGAGAGGAGCTTGTGTAGATCTGGGTCAACTTATATTAAGCAAACAAGTGTGTATCATCTTGTCTATATGTTAGGAATTCATACTTGACAAGTTGGAACAGAAGTCCACTGAAATATTTGAAGGGCCAGAAAAACTTTCTTCTAACTTTTATCACTCTTGGTCCATACTACAGGCAATGAAGCGTACATTATTCTGAGTGTGAACTTCAAATTTTTAAATTTTGCATGCTCAGCAGATTACAGTATAAAATTCAGGGCCATAATTCCCTCTTGGAAAGATCAGATGAACTTCAATTAAAACTGAAAGTAATCTGTAAGTCATTGTCATATTTTGCTCAAATAAGCTGATGTTTATGCTTAGTGTTCTACAGTGGAGGAAAAAGCGACTCAAGAAAAGAATACAGGCTTTCTTCTCTCAAAACCTGTTAGATTATCCAATTTGGCCGATTTTCTGGCTTTGCATGACATAAAGTCTAAACCCCGTGTAAGTTAGGGTTCAGAAAACCGAGAGCGCCCTGGGGCTGGCTTTGTGAATTCGAAGCACGGCAAGTATGAATCCTTCCTTTCTTTAAATTATGCGACCTGTGTGGAATTTCGACCCGGCATACTTTCGCACCCTACTTCGCGTTGCTGTCCTGTAGGTAGAAGTTAAAAGCAGCTGGGTAGACTTTACGCCGAAAGGGACGAAAACCATGAAACCTCGGGGCTTTTAAGCGTTTGGTTTCTTAGAAAAGTTCTCCGGTGTTCAGAGAGGAAGCTTTCCCTCCGCTCAGTTATACCGAGCCCGGACTTCACACAGGAGCCTCAAAACTTTGAAGATGAAAGAACACAACAAAGGGGGAGGGGCGGTAGAACCTGTTGCCCGGATCGCCACGGGCGACCGAACGTCCTAAGCCTGCAGCTGCCCGCTCGCTTGCCTGCCTGGCTTGCAACGCGGGCAATGAACCGTCCGTCCGGGGAAAGCTGCCTGTCCTCCCCTCCTCCCCCACACGCCCCAAGGGCTGCGGGCGGCCAGACACGTCGCGCGGATTTCGGGGCGTGTGTGTGCTTGCGCCTCCTGCTAACCGCTGCCCGGTGGCGCTGTTGAGCGGCAAAGGGGCACCGGGTAGCCCGCCTGGCCTGGCCTGCCCTCCCGTTGCCTCCGCAGCCGTCCGTCCCCCCCCGCTCTTCGGCGGGCAGGCGGGCAGGGCGCGCGGCGAACATGGCGGCGGCTAAGGCGGTGGGGCGGGACACTCTACCTGAGCACTGGTCCTATGGCGTCTGCACGGACGGACGGGTCTTCTTCATCGAGTAAGACACCGGGCGGGAAACGAAAAGGAAAAAAAAAAACTAGGCAGGCAGGCGGCGGGGTAAGTGGGGGGGCGGGGTTGCCGCTTCAGCGCGTCCCTTTCTCTGCCCCCCGCTTCCCTTTCCTTCCCCGCCGACTTCTGTTTCCACGGGCTGGACTAACAGGTGCATGTTTGCCGCTTCTCCCTCTTTAGCGACCTGACCCGCGCAACTACTTGGCTGCATCCTCGCACCGGGGAGCCCGTCAACTCAGGCCACATGATCCGCTCAGGTGGGTGCCCTAAGCCCGGGCTCCTCGCGGAGAAAGAGCCGGCAGGGAGACGCTTCGGAGAGGGAGGGGGTTGGAGGGGTGGGGAACCCCCCCACACGCGCGTTTTCCCACCCTAGCGCGCCCCACGCTGGGTGTTTGTGTTTGCCTTTCTCTCTCCCTCTCTCCGGGGAAGGCGTGCGGGGGAGGATAACGACCTTTGTGTGGCTGGGAATTACGCTCGCCTGTCTCCAGGGCACAAACATCTCACTTCCCTCCTCTTGGCCACTTTCTTTCCCGGCTTTCTTCCCCCCATTTCTCCTTTCTTTTTCTTCTAGATCTGCCCCGTGGCTGGGAGGAGGGATTCTCGGAAGAGGGAGCCAGCTATTTCATTGAGTGAGTATTTCTCACTTACTTTCGAGGCATTTCGTTTTCACCCGGGACTAAAGCCGAAAGTCTTTGGAATTTTTTTTAAAAAAGGACGATTTGTTGCCACCGTTTGTTCGGTTTCCAGACATCTGCCTTTCGTTCAATTGTCTCCACGTCACGGGTGGGGAGGAGGGGGGGGAAGGGCCCTGTGTGACCGAAGTGAAAGAAATATTGCTTTTGTTAAGACCGTGGATTCTGGCGCTGTTTTGGGATACCTTTTGTTTTGTTTTTTCATCTTAGCACCTCAGGTGTGCCTGTTCTTTCATTTGAAACTTCTTTTGTGTTCTCCCGATACACTCAACAGGTTTCACCTTTGTGGTTGTTTATATTGGTTGGAGCTTTCGGGCTGTTGAAGTGACTTTGCACTAAATGTCAGCTATGCTTGGCCAAATAATTTAGTAATAGAACCTGTTGCCTGTGTTTGAATTGAATGAAGTGTTACAGGGACCTTGGCAGAAGGCAGAGTCTTCCAACATGTATGTGGATTGTCCCTTTTTAAGAGGTTTAGAGCAATTAAAGGTAGAAGCTATTAATAAAAGGCCATTCTGAAATAGTGCAAGATACTTGCTGAAGATAGGAAAGGGTATTATAAAACTCAGTGACAGCAGAACAATAACATTGAGGGAAAAACATAATGAAATTCAAGCTGTGGCTTTTTAAGGAAAAAAACAAAGAGATTTAACAATTTTGTAGCTTCTCTATTGCAGAAAGGGAAGCAGTTGTTTTCTTGGAGAATAACAATTTGCAAGGCATGTTGTCTTGATATTTATATCTGTTCAGTCATTTAATTGTTCTGTATAAAGGAGAAATATTGCTGCTTCCTGTACCTATTCTGTTGATACATAGAGTTGAATCTCTGAAACTGTTTTGCTTTGTGATTTCCTTGTGGCACTCCAACCAGCTTCCTTGTGGTGCTGCAAATAAAACTTTTTTGTTTTGCCTAGTGATGGAGACAAGGCTTGGTTTCTATATAGTAGTCTAAAAGGGTTGGGTGAGTAACACATGATCTCTGTCATGTCATTCTCTCTATCATAAAAGAAGTATTCTTCACATGATTATTTTTTTAGATGGAAGGTCATTTTGCAAAAGCTTGCATTCATCTTGACATATATATGTGCAGGATTATTTTTTGCATCTATTCAGTACATGATACTATTTTAAAATTATTGAATTCCTATGAGCTGTACTGGGCTACTTTATGAATAAACTGATGCCTATGATGGCTGTTTCAATTGAAAAACAATAGGGGTTGGATGTGATTGGCAATGATTTTAGAAATTGTATTATGTGAGTTTAAAAAAAGGATTTGAAATGTATTTGTCATGATGGCTTGCTGCTATTCATAAATTAGCTGCTGGTACAGCATAATTGGAAACTTGGGTTTTGAAAATGATTAGCATACTTGACATCAGAAGCTGTATTTGTCCCTTTGTCTTGCTGCTATTCATAATTTGGCAGGTCTTTCCATTTAGCAAGTATTGTAGGTTCACCTATTACAGCTGTTTTTGTATTAAGGTTACATGTATAGTTATTTTGAGTATTGATTCTGGCCCTTTGTTGTCCGTTTGCCTCAAACTAGAATA
The DNA here is from genome assembly GCA_009733165.1 of Naja naja. Lineage (NCBI taxonomy): Eukaryota > Metazoa > Chordata > Lepidosauria > Squamata > Elapidae > Naja > Naja naja. The sequence goes on from CM019148.1 coordinate 266,952,531, forward strand.
TTATATTTCATACTTAAGGAGATAATACAGTAAAATTCTATAATATTTAACTGGTTTAGAAAATGTTATGAGTTGAAGAATCTGTTTAGACATGTATTAAAGTTGCAAATTTTTATTAATTGAGGAAGACCAGTCTGAGATGTACATCTCTATATTTAAATGTATACAAGGATATATACATAAATTTGTCAAATTTTATAAAAATGTCATCCTTTTTCATGTTTACTTTTCTTTCACATTGTGTATAGAGTTTAAACAATAGTTTTTTTCTTGACCTTTTATAAGCTATAAGTTAGAGGTTTTAGCCAGTATGATTTGTTTTAAGGGAAGTTTAGCCAAGATTTGCCTGAAACAATAGTGAGAAGCTACAGGGATGTAAGAGAAGGAAAATGGAAATGGTTTTAGATAAAATGATAGAAAGTGTATTGGATGTGGAGGGATTGGAGGAATTGAAGGGGTCTTTAGGATGGAAAAAGTACATCGAAAGAATTATAAATGAGAGAAGAGGCGGTAAGTAAGACTTGGACTCAGTCTTGACTGGTAAAATACACAGCACCCTCAGAATCGTAAGATGTTGGTGGGGTTGAAAAGTTAATGAGTATCTATACATTTCAAGGGAGGGATTTGTAATACGAAAAGCTTTATTTGATTGGAAGATTGTGTTTCTACTTTTCTTGGATTGCAGTGAGCTGGGTATGAGAACTAGGCTTGGCCTGAAGAAGTCACTGATGCAGAACAACCATGTGAACTGTCAGAGCCATAAAGGGATTGGGGGATGAATAGTCAATGTCGGATGCTAAGATTGTTACAGTGGGATCTCATATTGGGATTCTGTTGGGAGAGAAAAATATGGTGAAAGTTACTGAATAGGCTGTTAAACAGAATGGGAATGATAGAGCATATTTCTTGCTCTAAACCAATTGCCTCTACCCTGAATCTAGATGGCTGAATTGTCAGGCATCCGTGGTCTCTGGTTGCAGTTGGTAATTAGGCAAACCTGGTGTACTTTACTGATGGATGTGATATGCTCTGCAAGAGGTCGTGCTTAATACTCGAAGAAGCCATCACTCAATCCAACTGTATTTATCCAACCTTTTGTTTTGGGGAAGATTGTTGAGAAGGTGATGGGAAATCAGCTACACAGAATCCCAGAAGAAATAGATGGTCTTGATTCTTTCAGTCAGGGTTTAGGCATGCTGATAACTGTCATTGGGACATGGAATGAATGAATGTGACTCTCCTGGTCCTATCAGACTGTTAGTGCCATTGTTACTATCAACTGTCTTCAAGAATTGGAAGGGAGGCAGTTTTATGGTGGTTCCTCTCCTGCCTGAGTGAGTAGTTTCAGATAGGAGAGGAAGTACACCTGTAGTTTTGGGTGATGAGTACTCAAACACTTGGTTGCCACAAAGTGGGGTGTGGCAGAGCTTGGTCTTTCCTCCCATGCTATTCATCAACTCTGTGAAACTACTGTGAAACATCATGTATCTATTTGGAATGTGTCTCATCAATATGTTGAGTGATGACACATCGATACCTTGGCCTAAGCTGGAGATGCTGTGGAAAACTAGAATCGGTGTCTGGAGGCTAAAAGACGTTAGATGAGAAGTAAGCTCAGGTTAATCTTGCTAAGGTTGTACATTAATAAGTACCCAAGAATGTTAATCACAGCCAGGTGGGCTTTTGCCTAGCTGCATCTAATGTACCAGTTACAGCTGTACCTGGACTAGGAAGCTTCAAAACAATGACTCTTGCACTGATCACCTGGACTACTGCAATGCATTCTTCATGGGACTGCCTTTGAAGACAACTGTGGAGCTACACTTGGTGTAAAATGAAATGGTTAGCCTCTTTACTGGAGAAACCCATGACAGCAGAAGTGCATGCATTATAAAGCCATTGTACTAACTGCCGGTAAGTTTCAAGGCTCAATGGAAAGTGCTGCTTATTATGAGGCCCTGTAAAATGTATATGACAAGGATCTATGAAGAAACAATTTCCTAAACATGGTTTTACCCCAACTAATCAAAATGGTAATTAAAAGAAGACCTCTCCTCTGCAGGAGGTACAATGAAATGTCCCTTATGGGGCATTTTTGCTAAAAAAACAACAAATAAATATCAGTTTTCAGCAAAAACATCATAAATTGCAGTCACATGACTGTGGAATGCTGCAAATGGCTGTAAATGAGTGCCCAAAATGCAGTCATGTGACTGCGGGGAGGGCAGAAGTCAGAACTTTGGAACTGGGTCATAAGTATCTTTGGACGGGGTTTGCATGGTCACTAAGCAGTCATAAGTTGAGGACTACTTGCACTGGACATATAATAAGGTTGCCCGGGCCTAACCCTAACCCTTTTCAACATTTAGAAATGCCCTGAAGATTGTTTAATTTCAGCTAACTTTTGGCCCATAATGAGGTTATGAGGGCTTATAATTTATTAGTCACCATTATTAATATTTGTTATGTGTTTTATTGGATTTTTAAAATATATTTTTTCTCATTTTGCTATAGTATACCCAGAATTGTAAGCTTAGTGACATGAAAAATTGTGAAACACACCAAAAATTAATTTTCATTGTAATGTCATACTGAGTCATAGTATATACTTATTTTACACCATAAATTTGATTCTAGTTTATGATTTATTGGAAATGGTGAATTGTTAAATTAGTCATCTGGACAAATCATATTTTAATAATGACTTAACATAGTGCTAGAACTCAGCCTACAACTTAATTATCTTTTACATTTCCAAAAACATTCACAGTAAGTAACAGTAATTTACAGTCATGCAGATACACTATGTTTATGTCTTTGTCTAAATATTTAGACATGAAGGCTGAAATTCTGGAAGTTGGGACTACTTTAGTTTTATATTTTATTAAAATAATCACTTGGCTGTTGACGCAACCAGGAATTGTCAATATTGCTATTGATGTATGGCTGTTTTGTTTTGTTTCTTTTCTTTGTTTTACAAGATAAAAGAGTAACACTAAATTGTGGGGGGAAGAGAGGCGGGATATAAATCTAATAATAAATAAATAAATTATGTATTTATTTCTGAAGACATAAGTAATTCCAATCAAAATAGTGCTAAATGATATATAATTCCCATCTTCATAATTCAAATTATTATTAATAGATAATAACAGTCCAAAGAATTGTTAAAGTAGTTAAAGCATCAGGCTAAGAACTGGGACTCTGGGAGTTCTAGTCCAGACTGAGGCACAAAGTCAACAGATTATGGATTAGTCACTTCCTCTCAGCCCTAGAAAGGAGGCAATGGTGAGCCACTTTTGAAAGCAGGCCAAGAAAACTGCAGGGATTTGTTCAGGTAATCACCAGGAGTCAACATGGCCCAAGGTACCTAAATAAATAATAAAATAATCATCCAACAAATCCATAGAAGAAATAAGATATAAAAACTAGATATATGCAACAGAGCTATTGTGAAAAACACCAGGGGAAATAGTTATAAAATTCTGCCAAGTCCTGAAAAAAAAATCTGGATTTTCTAAAAACCAGGAGAAAAGACACCATTCAGATGCCTTGGTTCTGAAGAAGCTGTTTTTCCACAATCCCTGTGTAGACGGCAATCTCTAAAAGAAGGAAGATGAATATGCACATTCAATTTTAGCGGACAGACAAAAGGGACTCAGAGATTGCTATCCCACAGATCCTGAACCACATCAGGCTTCAAAGCACTTTCACAGCATCTTGAATTCAACTTGAAAACACTGTCTGGTAGCCAGTGCAGTTCTTGAATTGGAAGTGTTACATGGGTGTCATGAGGATGTCCGTTACTACAAGATATGTTGCAGAAAAGTGAACAGAATTGATTAAACATAGCAGCAGGGTTCCACTCCCACCCACCAGCTCCAAACTTACGAACCAAGGGGATTGCGTTCAGTTCTCTCCTGAAAGTTAACAGGGAAGAAGTCGTCATTTCATTGACAGTTAGACTGGGTAGGTTATGATACTATACAGGTATTTCACGCCTATTTTCCACTGCAGAGTATACATTCACCTGTTTCTGTCAATATAAATTAAAAATCTTACACACTTTCCCCCGAGACCAGTGAATCCTAACTTTCGTACATCTAGACTTACATTGCTGTCTGCATGTATTGATCGCAATTAACAACATTACTATATACAGTACTATGTATATTGAGATTTTTTTTTGTCTAAGTGATGAAAACATGATTATTCTTAGCTATTGCATCATACATAGCTTTAAATAAATAAAAAAATCAGTCCTTCACAGTGAAACATGGGAAAGTGAAGAAGGAGTGCCTGCAGGATTTTCTTTCTATACCAGAATCCTCTCCGTGCCCCAGAGGAAATCTTCTGACTGTGAAAGATTTACATTACAGCCACTCCCAAAGTCTTAATAAGGACAAACTCTTTGGGGTTTGCTGGGGCAAAATATAACATAATGCTTTAAGAGCTTTCTGCATCTTTCCAAGCACATTAAATATTGATAAAACATACTTCGATTGTTTAAAAAAAGATAAAAGATAAAGACTTTCCCTGTCCAGTGATATCTGACTCGGGGGTGGGGGGTTTGATCATCTCCATTTCCTAGCCAAGGGAGCCAGCATTGTCTGAAGATATCTCTGTGATCACATGGCTGGCATCACTATATGTTGATGTTACCTTCCCACCAGAATTGTACCTATTTATCTACCTGCATTTGCTAAGTTGGCAGGAGCTGGGGCAGGAACAGGAGTTCACTCTGTCATGCAGTAATTGGGTCTTGAACTGCCAACCTTTTTTTTTTTAATTTGGATTTATATGCCGCCCCATCTCCGGGGGGGACTCAGAGCGGCTCACACAAGAATATACATACATAAATAAATAAAATATTACTCCAATCCAAATAACAAATTAAAATTATGCTAAAATTCCCAATTAAAACCCCAATCTCTCTCAATCCAGGCCGGCCTGTAAGAATAGCCAGGTCTTTAGATCACGGCAGAAGGAAAGCAGGTCAGGAGCCAACCGCAGCCCCAGGGGCAGCTGGTTCCACAGAGTGGGCACCCCCACAGAGAAGGCTTTTGTTCGACAAGCCCAGCATCTTAACCACTAGGCCACTGTGTCCCATTTTGATTGTTTACCATCTATTTATAGCTTTTCAAATGTTTTGGAAACTAGCTGCAAATTAATTAAAATATCCAGGCATTGGGGTTATAAAGGCTTGAGTATGTGCTGCCATAATACAAAACAAACAAACAAAACTTCAACTTTTTCCACATGATAAAAGTAAATAGGTCTGATTTCTGGCTGAAGGCATTATCACCAGTGTTTTCAAAGTGTTTTTAAAAGTGTTTTTTAAAATAAGAATTATTATATATCAATTTTCTCTATTCAAGAAAGGATTCTGTGGTTAATAATAATGAAAGCCAGGAAACCAAACAGTAGAACTTGATTCTCTTCATGCTAAGAAAGATCTCAAAGGGAAATGGCTTTTCATAGTTTACACCATAGACAATCTTCCAGGATAATCAAAACCAGGCTTGCAAACACTTCCTAAGATTCAGCATGCTAGTGATAAAGGGACAGCCAGTCAAATCTCCATAGTACAGTAGAGATGTTTCAACAGAAGCCACAACTTTGCTACTCTGATGCAATTTTGTATGCTGAGTCATTAATGGTTTTGGTTAATGAATATCTCTAAACCACCTTCGTCTGCTTTCACCAGTTAGAAAGAACAACAGATTAACACACACACATTGGACTTTTCTCCTCCAGTGATTCTGTTTATGTCCCCAAGCTGCATAAACTGAAAAGTAGCCATCAGTAAAAAAAATGGCACAATGGTATCATCCTTTCCTTCATACAGGAATCTGTTGGAATCTGTTTATTTATTTGTTTAAACAACTATATGTGTATCACTCAAATTCAAAACCTTTATGAATGACTTCAAAATTGAAGGAGGGGTTAGTACTATATGGCAGAGGTGGTATTCAGCAGGTTCTGACCAGTTCTGGAGAACCAGTAGCGGAAATTTTGAGTAGTTTGGAGAACTGGCAAATACCACCACTGGCTGGCGCCGCCCCCATCTATTCTCTGTCTTCCCAGTCCCAGCTGATTAGCTGGGTCTTCTTTTGTTGTCCTGCACAGGAGAATGGAGCTCAGGTTAGTGGGGTGGGGAGGAAATGGAGATTTTGCAGTATCCTTCCACTGGAGTGGGGTGGGAATGGAGATTTTACAGTATCCTTCCCCTGCCATGCACACCAAGCCACACCCACCAAGCCATGCCACGCCCACGGGACACCCTGCTTGGCCATGTGCCCCATTACAGTTGCGATAAGCAAAGACAGATGGTAGAATGGAATGGGTGGGTAGCTGTGCTGTGCATCTGGCGGGCTGGATCACGTGCTTCCTCCCCATGCCTCTGTCTCTGCCTGCTGCTTGGAGGGCTGGCCTGGTGGTCGTAGTGCTCAGACTCACGTGCACTGCATGAGCTGCGCAGCCCCAGATTGCACTGGCTGTGCAGTCACCCATCTTCCCCATCTCACTGCCTACCTTTGCTTGCCTGTGGCTGCACTGGAACAGGCAGCCGTGGAGTGGATCTGGTGGGCCAGATTGTGTGCCTCTCCCTCTTACTCCTTGAAGAGCTGGCCCAGTGGTTGCAGCACTTGAACTCACTTGCAGCCACAGCCCGCCAGCCTCTTCACTGTCAGCTCCCACACGCTCACTGCCTCCTATGCTGGCCATGCCCCCCTGCTCCCTTGAGGGCTGATGATGTTAAGTAGGTCTTATTTTTGAAGTAGGGCTTATATTATGAGCATCCTGAAAAATCAGGATGTTCATAATCCTGACAATTGGCTTTTTGTTTAGGAAAGGTATTTCCCCTTTCAGTTGGATTTGTAGAGTAGGAAAATACTAAAGATGGTGAATAAGTTTAATTTTATGCAGTGAGCCACTCTCACTTCTGCTCTTTATTTTATATATTTATGTTTTGCATTTTTGGAACTTTGATTTTATATTAGCTCATTTATCTAAATGTAGTAAATTCAGATTTGAGTTTTTGCTTATAATGCAGTTATTATTATTCTGCAAACATGTTGGTTTTTTCCCCTCAGTAAATTTTAAATAATAATAATAATTTATTCGACTTGTATGCCGCCCTTCTCCCTAAGGACTCAGGGCAGCTAACAATAAAACAGGACCAAATTTACATAAAACAAGCATTAAATATAACAAGTCAGAATAAATAACAATAAAACATTAAAACATTAATTAAAATAATTAAAACAGTAAAAATCCCACCGGGTCATTCCAGGCTGGCCTGTTGAAATAACCAAGTCTTTAGGTCCCGGCGGAAGGAGCGGAGGTCAGGGGCCAAATGGAGATCCACTGGGAGATGGTTCCAGAGGGCGGGGGCTCCCACGGAGAAGGCCCTAGCCCTGGGAACCACCAGCCGACAATGTCTGACCGACGGTATCGCCAGGAGGCCCCTCCTGTGGGAGCGAACAGGACTATTGGCATATGATGATACTGGCAGGAGGCATTCCCGCAAGTACCCTGGACCCAAGCCATTTAGGGCCTTATAGGTGGTTACTAGCACCTTGAAGCTAACCCGAAGGCCACTGGCAGCCAATGCAGTCGCAGAGGAGGGTGTAACATGGGAGTATCAGGATACTCCCATCACAGCCCGCGCGGCTGCATTCTGCACCAGCTGTAGCCTCTGGGTAGTCCGCAAGGGCAGCCCCATGTAGAGAGCGTTGCAGTAATCGATCCTAGAGGTGATGAGTGCATGAGTGACCGTTCCAAGGGCATCTCGGCTCAGGTAAGGGCATAGCTGGCGTACTATACAAACCTGGGCGAAAGCCCCTCTGGCCACAGCCCCCACCTGCTCCTCCAAAGAGAGCTGTGGATCCAGAAGGACGCCCAGGTTCCTCACCCTATCCACAGGGGCAACACCTCACCCCTATGGCCAAAGATGGAACATCACTGGAAAACCGAGATGCCGGTAAGAACAGCCACTCCGTCTTGGTCGGGTTGAGTTGGAGCCTATTTCTCCCCATCCAGACCACCACCTCCAGGCACCGACATCACAGAGAGAGCATCACTGATCTGGCCTGGGGTGGAGATATAAAGCTGGGTATCATCGGCATATTGATGATACCTCACCCCAAAACCTCGGATGATCTCACCCAGCGATTTCATGTAGATATTAAACAGGAGAGGCGAGAGGACCGACCCCTGTGGCACCCCACAAGTGAGGGGCCTTGTAGCTGATCTCTGCTCTCCTGCTAACACCGACTGCGAGTGGTCCGAGAGGAAGGAGGAGAACCACTGCAGAATGGTGCCCCCCACCCCCAACCCCTGGAACCGCTTCAGAAGGATACCATGGTCGATGGTATCGAAAGCCGCTGAGAGGTCTAATAGGACTAGGACAGAGGAAAACCCCTGTCCCGAGCCCTCCAGAGATCATCCATCAGCGAACAATGCTGTCTCCGTGCTGTGTCCGGACCTGAAGCCTGACTGATACGGGTCTAGATAATCAGTTTCCTCCAGGAACAAGGGGAGTTGCTGCACCACCACGCTCTCAACAACCTTCGCTAAAAAGCGAAGGTTGGAGACTGGACGATAGTTATCTAAAACGGCTGGGTCCAGGGCAGGCTTCTTGAGGAGAGGTCTCACCACCATCTCCTTCAAGGTAGCGGGAAGACTCCTCACTCAAAGAGGCGTTGACAACTGCCTGGAGCCAGCCGCGTGTCACCTCACTGGAGGCGTAAACCAACCAGGAGGGACACGGGTCCAATAAACACGTGGTGGAGGACAACCTCCACATGATCCTGTCCACTTCATCAAGGGAGACCGGGTCAAACTCAACCCAGATAGAATCAACCAGACCCGCCGCCACCCCATCATCAGACCACTGCCAGTCCGAGTCCAAGCCGGCCCGAATCCGAGCGACCTTATCCACCAGATGTAAGCTAAATTCCTCTGCTCTGCCCTGCAGGGGGTCCGCCCCCTCCCTCAACTGAAGGAGGGAACGGGTAACCCTAAACAGGGCTGCAGGGCGATCATTGGCGGACGCAATCAAGGCGGAGAAGTAAGCATGCCTCGCCGCCCTAATTGCTTCCAGGTAGGTCCTAATATAGGCTCTTAGCTGGCCACGGTCGATCGGAACGCTCGTCCTCCACCTGCTCTCTAGGCATCTTCTCCGCCGTTTCATCCCCCGGAGCTCCTCCGAGAACCAGGGAGCTGACCGGGGTCTGCGGCGGGAAGAGGCAAAGGGGACAACCCGGTCGAGTGCCTCCGAGGCCGCCTGTTGCCAGGTGGCCGCCAGCGCCTCAGCCGGGCTGTGGTCGAGGGAGGTGGGCACGAACCCCAGAGCCAATTGAAACCTCTCCGGGTCCATCAGGCGCCTGGGGCGGAACCATCGAATTGGCTCCTCATCCCAGCAGCGAATATTTAAACTATTCAAAATATTGTATTAAAAATTGTAATTTAATTACTGTAAGCGTATTATAGAATTGGTAATATTCCATAGAATCAAATGGTAGTTTACTGAAGATTACTTTAGACTGTTATAAAGTTGTAGGGTATTTTTGATATAAGTACTAATTTGGCAACGTAATTTCCAATGGACATGGTTAATCAACAAAAAAAGGTCAGTATGATTTGTTCCATATCCATTCATTAACTAATATTATACTATAAAGATTTGGGATAGATAAAGATTGATATGATGAAAAATAAAAATATATAAAGTTTCAATTTATGAGGAATTTTTCTTCATTGCTCAGATATTCCAAATCTGCTGTACAGATTCTGCTATATATACTGAGTTACCAAATATTAAGATACATTACCATAATATTGGCAAATACCATGGTTTTTGCATTCATATGCTATTTATAAATACCAAATTGTTTTCCATATTGTTTCCTATTTTTACAAATTTTTACAAATTTCCTATTTTTACTAGCCTAGCTAGTGTGTCTTTTTTACAAATAGATAGGTTGGCAGGTAGATTTAAAGAGATTTTGGTATCAGTAGAAATGCAAGTGCATGTTTTATCACTGAGTAATGCATTATTTTAAGAGGATATTTCACATTTATATTTCCTGGATGTTACTTTGTTTGCTAAATAGAAAATAAATAGAATAGTGTGCTTTCTGCTCAGGAATTATAAACCTGGATTTAGCAAAAATATTTAAAATTCCTGGCTTCCTTAAGGATTCCTAAAGGAGTGTGATAAGCTGCTTGAGCAACCAAAACAAAAACAATCAGCCTCTACTAAGAACTTTCAGTCCATTGAGGTCATCATTATATTTATCCTTCTGTACTTCTTGTTTTTTTAGAGCTCTATTGAAACCGTAAATATTCTCAGTAATGTTACAACTGGCTTATTAAGAAGTGAATGACTGAAAGGACTTGGAGATGTTTATGTTCCAGTTCATAATTCCTTTCTCTTTCTCTATTTTGGTCTTCAATGGTATTTTTTAGTATTAATTATATTAGATATTCCTAATTATGTTTACAAATTTTGTTCATAGTGCATCTGTCAAATGCTATTATTATTTGAACTGTTTTAATATTACACAAACTTCTGTATTGCACATCATTATAACAACGCCATCCATTGAGAACTGTTATCTTTATGCTTCTTGTAGTTTGTGAGATAGCATCGTCTCCATTCCCCAAATTGGCCATCAGCTGCACAGAATCTTAAAACAATATTCTTTAAAAATAGCATTGATGTGTTTTCCTTGGTCACCGGTTTTATGAATTTCGTATATCTCCAGATTTCACGGAGAACCCAACGTTGAAGTTTTAAGTCTTGATGTGCAGCAAAGGTTATTGTGTCAAACTAATACGACAGCCTACAGCTTCAGAAATTATAGTTCACTTTTCATCTGTCTTTTAATGGCGTTGATGATTTTTTCTGTGATGGTTTGATCAGACAATATGACAGCATATGGCCATATAAGCAAGTACGTTTGTCATCAAAACATAAGAGAGCAAGGCATTATTTCTTAAATGATTTTATTTATAGATAAGGTATTTATTTATTTATTTATTTATTTATTTGACTTGTCTGCCGCCCCCTCTCCGAAAGGACTCGGAGCGGCTCACAACTAAGAACACACAATAAATTAATTATCTAAAACATTATTAAATAATACAAGCCAATCAATTTAAAAACCCTTACAAATTTAAACTATAAAACTACCCCCCCAAGAGGTCAGCACAGCCTGTCCTGTCCAAATAGCCAGGTTTTCAAATCGTGGCGGAAGGTGCGAAGGTCAGGGGCCAAACGGAGCCCCAGGGGTAATTGATTCCATAAGGCGGGAGCCGCCACAGAGTAGGCCCTCCCCCAGGGCACCGCCAAACGACACTAGGTTGCAGATGGCACCCTGAGGAGTCCCTGCCTGTGCGCTCGTACAGGGCGGTTGGCATTCGATTTATTCTATTCAGGGGTGGCCTTCAAAAATATCAGCAACCGGTTCTCTGCCTGGTTGCTGGGTGGGCGTGGCCATGGTGGGCATGGCCTAGTCAGCCTCCTGCAACATGGCGGGGGGGCGTTTTTGCCCTCCCTGAGCTCCAGAGGCTTTTCTCAAGCCTCTGGGAGGGCAAAAACAGCTTCCCCGGACTCTGGAGGCCCTCTGGAGGCCAGAAATGGGCCTATTTCCAGCCTTCTGGAGCCTCCGGGAGTCCTGTTTTTCACCCTCCCTGAGCCTCAGCGCAGGACCTGCATTTATCTGGATTCAAATAGGCCACATGGGGACTCCTGGGAGGGGAGGGGTGGGTGAGGTCAGCCAGGGGTGGGATTTGCCAGTTTGCCAAACTGGCCATAAAACTAGCTACAGGTTCACTCGAACCAGGGTGAACCAATAGCAGCCCATCTCTGGTTCTGTTGATTCCTTTTGTGTGTGTCTGTCTGTTGATTCATATAAAACTTTGCTAAAATTCTTAGCTGAGTGCCTTTTCAGAGCCATTGTTCCAAACCCAGAAGAGTTTTTCTAGTTTCAGGATCTTATATCGTCTTTATTGATGAAGAATAGAAAAGAGCTATTTTTTTGGGCAGAGCAATAAATACAGTTCATGCACTAAGCTGCCTATTCCAACAGCCTATTCCAAATTCCCTGCTACTTCATTTTGAATTACATAAAAACTAAATCTCATACTGTTGTGGCTTTGGATATGGCTAAGGAGAAAAACTCAAAATATATTAAGGTCCTTATTGTTTTATAATCTGAAGTGTTTGCCAAATGTTTTGTGCCTCAACTGAAGTAAAGAATCCAGATTCCTCAAATTAAGTGATCCTAACAGGTTTGGCTACTTCAGCTGAATAATTTGGATGCCTACTTTTAACAACATTCTTGTCAGTTTTGGCATGACTCAGTGTGAAAATATGTTTTCCTCTGCTGAAGACACGTGCTTTTTGCTTTGTTACTTTATATGAACTGATACATTTTTGTCCCACAATCAGTGAATTTTCCTGATTTGCAGATTATATCCAGGTAACCGATTGTTATATTATTCTTCTAAACATCTAATTAAGCTTATAAATATGCAAATAAATATAATGAAATTTAAAGAAGATTTAATATAAAATAAAGAAAATGTTAAAATAAAATTAGCTTTATGTGTGTGTGTGTGTGTTTAAATGAATATTTTGAATGTTCAAATAATTTTGAAACTTAATGAATTTGCTTACAGTGGCATTTTAATTCATTATTACTAAATAAAATAACAGAATAAATAGAAGGCTTTTTTATTTCTCACAGGAAAAATGACTGAAATATCTGATGTTTTAGTATTACATTCAATAAAGAGTAAATCCACAGTGCAATTTCTGTGGGTAGTCTCTCTTTTGCCTGACTTTCCTCCATCTCCCTGCATAGCAAAGAGGGATTGGAGAGAGACTTCAAAAGAATAAGTTATTTGCTCTTTTACACATTGTGAGCACTGCAGTCACCCTGGAACCCTCGCAGTGGAAAGACAAACCCTTTTTCTCCTATTAACCTGCTCAGCAAGGAGGGCGGGGAGTAAAAATTTAAGAAGGGTAGGCATAGGACAATGTGTACTGATTATAACATCAATCATGTGGATGAGGGATGTTAGAAAGGTCATAAATGGGCAGTAAATTTATTTTTTCAGCACCCCTATAACTTTGAATGGTTGCTGAACAAATAAATGGCCAGTAAATGAAAACTAACTGTATATAATCTTTGTCAACTAAATAACCAACTAAAACAAGCCCAACAGAAATCTGACTTTGAATAAATGTACAGACCTATGTTGTTAAAATTTACAAATAAACTTTTGTCTCACTCAATGAGCATGCCTTAGATCAGGGGTGTGAAACTCAATTTCATTGAGGGCCCCATTTGATCTTGGGGGAGGCGGGGTGTGTGTGGCCAGGGTGTGTGTGGCCAGCTCAACGTTACTCATGTTGGGGGCGCCTGTGGAGGCCCGAGTGCTCTATCAGCAAAAACGGGTTCCCGAGCTCCATTTTGGGCTTCCACAGCCTCCTGCAATCCTCTGCACGTGGCCCTCCCGAGCTCCGTTTTCACTGGCAGAAGCGCTGCGTGCCACTCCTTTGCTGTTTCCAGGGTGGCCCTGTGGGCCAGATCTAAGTACCCCTCAGGCTGGATCTAGCCCCCGGGCCTCGAGTTTGACATCCCTGCCTTAGATGAAACATGAAGAATATACAGTTCAAAGTAACCCATTTAAAATTGTGTCATCCCTGCATTACATCCAGATAAAAGTGAGGATTTCTTCATATGGAACTCAAGTTTATCCTCATACAGTCATGGTTGGTATCTTTTGGGCAGACCATATCAGCAGTCAGGCTACTCAGCTATAAAGACAGGAGCCCAACCAGTCCCTGCTCAGTAGCCTTGGTCTATGTAGCAGCCCACTGTGCCTCTGAAGATGCCAGCAACAGTGGCTGGCGAGACATCAGAAAAGCCCTGAAGCCAACAATAGGGAAATAGCTTGTCATCTCATTTTTCTGGGACATTTTCCTAACTTTACAGTCCAGCCACTACCCTTGGATTTCCTGGTGGCTCCTATCCAGTACTAAAGAGGTTTGATTCTGCTTTTTCAACACTCCACCGCCCCCCAAGATCATGGTAGTGGTAGTTAAAAGTGCTGCCATCTGCTTTATACATTATAAACATTACAGGCAGGTAGCACTTAAAAGTGGGATATAAACTATGTTTTTAGTTTCTTTAATTAAGACACTTCTAAAAGTAGTGGAGAAATTCTAACTGTAAAACTTTAAGGTAAATGTTACATTGTGAAGTTATACAAGTGAATTTTATAAGAAGAGAAATAACCACTGTATTGGATTAATAATGTATTAACTTGTATTTAACTTTTGTGGAAAACATGTCTTGGGATAGGCACAAAATATAGCTGAATCCCAAACTGAATTACTGTACGTAGCTTCCATTATATTTTTCACCTAGTGTAGCAGGATCCCTATGCTGCCATATTGGTGGCATTTGTGAACTACTAAATGCTTTAAACTGCAGTAGAAAAACAAAAGCTCTGTCTGTAATAACAACTATCAGTTTTTAACTATGCAGCTTGAGGAAAAGTTGGAAAGAAGTTGGAAAGAAAAGAGGTGAGAAATAGGTCTACCTTCTAAATCCAGAGAACTGTTCATCAGAAGCTGTTTAATTATTTTGATTAGACTTTGCTTTGATTGTTGAGAGTTTGGCTTGCAAATGCTGCATGCTGTGTTCAAAAAGAAAGATTATGGGTATCTCTGTTGTTTTTAAAACATCACAATGTAAAGTTATTTATTTCCCAAACTCCGGAACCACTCCTTTTGTAATTTGCCAGATTTCTTTGCTAACAGTATATCTCTATACTCCATAGTTTTCATGGACATTTCCCATTAACCAATAGGTTGAGAAAGGTTTAGAAAAGCTAGACTGTTTCACTCCCAATTAAGGAGCCTGTGAATGTCATGATTCTGTCTAAATTATTTTTTTTAAAAAGGTATATACCATTTTTAAAAAACAACTTTTAAATGTTTTTTGTGCTAAACTCACTGCAACTGATTTTGCATGCAAATTTCATCTTATCCTGAAGATAAAAACAGCTGAGTTATTTATTCATTAATAAGCCATCATTTTATATTAACATCTGTGACCCATGAATGGCAAATTGAAGGAGGGTTACGAACCCCTTTTAATATACAGTTAAGAACCATCAAAGATGTAAAATTGGAAATTATAAACAACAGTAAATCATTGAACTTGTACAATATTTTTATAAGTAAAATTGCAATTTAAATTGGGGTCCTGCCTATGTCAATTAAAGTCTGAAATTTTGAGACTTTTGGGATGGTAGTGGTAGTACATTGGATATCTCAAGCACTTATTAATGTTAGCATGATCTTTTTCACTCTCTCTACTATTCCCCATCATCATATTCTCTTTCCTTAGCAATTGTGTTAAGACCCATTATTATGAAGCTCCATTCTTGAACCAAATTAATAGTATGAAGTAATGAAATAATTTAGTATGATTTGTTAACTCAAATTTATTCCCAAATTTGACAGAGCAAAACTGAAATCAGTATATAGATAGTCCTCAATTTACCATTTTATCAGAGTCTGTCCATTATGGTTGTAAGTTCTGATTGTGATTAAGTGGGTCATCATCTGACCAACCTGATTTTTTGATCTTTGGTCATAAATGGTTATTAAATGAATAACTGTGGTCATTAAGTGAATGTTCAGTTGTAAGTGAATACCCCATTGTTCACTATGGGGTGTCTTTGTCAAAAAAGAAGTAAATGCTGTAAATGCTGGTTTATGACCTCATAAATCATAGTTACATTACCATAAGTTGCTGCAAATGGCCAAAATTATGGGCCAGTTTCTGAATGCACAAAATACTGTCACATGACTGCAATGGGGCACCTGTTGGAACTTTGGAACCAGGTTCTAAGTACCTTTCAGGTGGTCTGTGGTAACTTTGAATGGGTGCTATATGTAACTAGTTGTAAGTTGAGGTCTATCTGTACTTAAGAGGCCATACAAAAGTTGGTTTTTAGAATATTATAACACACCAAAATACACTATATGGCCTTTGGGTAAGAAAAACAATGTTTCTAGAGTTAAGATTTTTTTGTAAAAGTGAGGCATGCCAGGCCTGCAGTATTCTGATTCATCCAAAGCATTTGCTTTGACAATATAGTAATAGTCTGCCAATAAGCTAGTGAGTTTTCTTTAAATCATAAGTGCTTCTTAGTTTTTAAAACAATAACTTTTTTGTTAATTTAGAGGCTACCATAGTTTTTAAAGTTATGGTTATATTACTGTACAATAAAATAGGGTGATAAAGAAAAAGTGTATAGCTAATAAAGATTTTATTGCCAAGTATATTAAAAAGAGATGGTGAAAAATTACATTTCTTTGGACAGAAAAAAATATTTACATCTTTCATTTGGAGCATGTAATAACTGATTCCCAGGATTTAACAATGTTGTCTTTATGGAGCAAAATGTGGTTTGGAATAGACTGCTGTGGGTGTTGGGTACTAAAAACTTGAATGCAGACTGTTGTTTTTAGTTAGCTTCCTGTTTTACCTTGCTTGACCTCAGTGTGTTGAATTACTGCTTTACACCTCATGGATGCTGTAAATTCTGAACCTATTGTAATTAACATAGTTTGTGCATAAATTGAAGAACAGATCTTGTATGGGACAAATTAAGATCATTATGTGTGCTTCACAAACTCTATTCATGCAGCCACATTATAATAAAAAAGGGGGGACAGGAAAGACACTGTAGAGAGAATATTTCCCCAGATATGAATTTATGTAGAAACTAAACACTGTATGTGGGCCAGATAAGAACTATCTAATAGAAAAATCCCAGTAGTGAATTTATAAAACATGCAAACTGAAGTTAGAAGGGATAGAAAGATCTATTTCTGGTAGACTGAAAAAGAAATGAAACACTTTTAAGACAAACCTTTCATTTATTCAGTAGGATCTGGTAGGACTTTAATTGGAAATTTTCTGAATCACATCTGTAGATCCAGACATAGATACCAAAAATCACATAGGGTTCCTTAAAATTAACATGCTCACATGATTTTCTTTCTTTTTTGCCTTTGAGTCAGATTTGATTCCTGGTATGTATATGAACAAGTTCCTGTGGGCAGTTTATCATTTCTTCCTTCCTGGGACTATGGGTGAGTGACTAGCCCAAAGTCAGCCAGTTGGCTTCCATGCCTAAGGCTGGTCTAGAACTCAGGTTTTCCACCCTGAATCTCTTGAAGAACACAAAACATTTTGGCACAAAACAATAAAATGAATCCTCATCCCATTCTTCAGAGAAGCATTAATTGCAATTATCTGTTGTTTTGTTACTAATTGAGTATTTGTGTTTTAACAATTTAATACATTTAAGAGGCTTTAATACAAGGGTCTTCAAACCTGACAGCTTTAAGACTTGTGGACTTCAACTCCCAGAATTCCTCCTCCAGTCATGTTAGATATTGAAATCCACAAGTGTTCTGACCCAAGCCTTGTTCAAATTAAACAAACACAAACTGTGTATAAAAGCAAATCTTTTTTAATGTGGCTCTGGGAATTCAGTGCATTCCCAGCCAAGAGACATTTAAACCTAATTGTCCGATATCAAAAGCAAGCCCATTCAAGGTTGCAAAAGGCTGCCAAGAACAGAAGACTAATTACTGATTAAATATCCACCAACAGAAGTTTCAAAAACAAACCAGAGTAAGCAGGGCTTCAACGAGGACTCTGAGTCTAAAGAACTTCTTTGCTTCCCAAAAAGAACACATCACTGAGGGCTGGTTTTTATCCCTTATGTGAGGGACTATCACCTTCAAGCCTTACTCCTGAGTCACCCTTGCTGCTTCAGCTGCTCTTTCCTTTGAGCAGCCCTGCATGCATGCACACTAGACACAGGCTCCCCGGGGTCCTCTGCATCAGTGCTGCCAGATTCCACAAGCTCCGATAGTCCTGGCCCCATCCCTGCATCACACGCAGGCCCCTCGTCCGAGTCCTTGCTATCAGAGACCTCTGCCATCCGCACCTGCTGCCAGCAAACCACAACAACAAGTCTTACACTTGCCAAGTTTGAAGCCCCTTGCTTTAATAAGGTAATACATTTAGCTATAGCTTGTTTTGAGCCTGCACCTCATCAATGGCATCTTGAATACTAAGGTTTCTCAGTAATATAGCTATGGTTCTAATCCAGCTGGGTTTGTTCAGCGTAGATCAAGGCATATCACCTTTAACCTCTGCTAGAATAAACTAGATCCAGGTTTGGGGGTCTTGTTGGCATACTCTGTTTTGATAAGCTGCTTTCTACATTAGGACTCCTGTTATCTGCACAGACTGATTTGGATAGTAGCAGGTGTAATATGATCGGTACCTGTAACCATTATTGGAATTATATTGAATCAGAGGTAAGAATATCTAAATTCAGATCTTCACTGAATGATAATGAAGGAGATCACTGTGTGACTTTGTACCAGTCATTGGCTCTCAGCTTAACCTATCCAAAAATGTTTTTGGGGGATAAAGTGAAGGGCAATCTCCTTGTACATCACATTAAGCTGTGAGATAAAATTTGGAATATAAACAGGGGTGGGATTCTACCAGTTCGGACCAGTTCAGTAGAACTGATTGTTATGATTCTCTGTAGTTCAGAGAACTGGTAAATCAGGCCGCTCGCTGGCCCTGCCCCTCTCTGCCCGCTCATCCGCTCCCTGCCCAGTCAGTCTCTATTGCACATGCACAACATTATGCACATGCAAGACATGCCTGCAGCCTGCTTTTGCCTGCCAGGCCAGCAATTGCTGCTTGCCTCCCAACTGAGTAGCCCTGATCTTCCTGCTCACAGGTAAGCCTGTGAGTCATGCTAGCCCCTCCTCCACTGTCTCCAGCCCCCCTGGGCCTTGCCCAGCCTTCCCTGGGCCTTGCCCAGCCCTCCCCGGGCCTCCCTGGGCCTCACCCAGCTGTCTCTGGGCCTCCCCGGGCCTCACCCAGCCTTCCCTGGGCCTCGCCCAGCCCTCCCCGGGCCTCCCTGGGCCTCGCCCAGCTGTCTCTGGGCCTCCCCGGGCCTCACCCAGCCATCTCCGGGCTTCCCTGGGCCTTGCCCAGTCCTCCATGGGCCTTGTTGGGCATCCCCCACTTTACCCCTATCCTGGGTCTCCTCTGGTCTGGCCGCCTGCTTCTTGACATGAGCAGAGATTGCTGGTTGGAGTGAGGGGAACTGCAGTGCTGGTTTCCCACAGCAGTGAGTGCCAAGGGCATAGTTAGAATTGGAAGAGGCTGCGTGTCTCTAGCGGAAAGAACCAGAGCTTCTTGATGTGAGAGCAGCTGCCGCCTCACTCGCGCCTGCTCATCCAAGCTGCCGGGTGTTGCCCCGGTTCTTTCCACCACAGCTGCACAGCCTTTTATTCCAATTCTAGCTATGCCCTTGGCACTCCCCGCTGCTGGAGCCCAGCACTGTGGTTCCCCTCGCTCGTTCCCCTGGATGCAGTAGCCTCTGCTCACGTCCAGAAGCCAGTGGCCAGGGAGGAAGAGGCCAAGGTGGGGCGCCATTTCCAGGTGAGTCCGGCTGGCAGATGGGCAAGCAGGCAGCCCTCAGGGTGATGCTGTGATGGTGGCAGCCAGAGCATGCCATGGCCGTTCACTTCTCTGCTGTGCTGGGGCTGAAACTGAAAGGGGCAGCGGAGGTGCCCCAAAAGGGAGGGCGGGAACTCCTGGGGCTGTTTTCCACCGCCACTCCGCCATCGCCCCCTGCCCCCACTGTGGTGCTCCAAAAGGGAGGGCAGATGGATGTTCCAGGGCTGCTGCTTTTCTTCATTCTCCCGCTGCCCGCTGCTCTAGAGCTTGTCGAATCAGTTCATCCCAGACTAGGTGTGTGTGTGCCACGAGAGAGTTTGGTGTGTGTGTGTGTGTGTGTGTGAGAGAGAGAGAGAGAGAGAAGGAAGGAAGGAAGGAAAGAAGGCAGGAAGAGAAAGGAAGAAAGAGCATGAAAGAAAGCATGAAAGAAAGAGGAAGGGAAAGAAAGAAATAAAGAGAAAGAGAAAAAGAAAGAAAAAGAAATAGGAAGAAAGAGAAAGGAAGGGAAAGAGAAAGAAAGAAAGAGAAAGAAAAAAAGAAAAAGGAAGGAAGGGGGAGAGAGAGAGAAAAAACTCTGTTCTATTATTTTTAATTGTTCCATTATTTATCATATATTAATATTTTTCACTTTCCCTACACCTAGAATGATTTTACTGCCTTTCTTTTGCCCAGGTATTTTTCAGGGTTTACATGTCTATAGTCCAGAGCATAAATGTGTGTTTAACGGAGTTGAAAGGGACCATGGAGGTCTTCTAATCCAACCCCCTGCTCAGGCAGGAAAATGGAGGATGCCAAACTCTGAGTAGAGGTCCTGGGAAAGGTGTCAGCATAACAGAATAACACTGGGGGGGGGACTAGAAGGGACCTTGGGGTGAACCCTATACCATTTCAGAGAAATGGCTATCAGTCTTTTCTTAAAAACCTCCAGTGTTGGAGCACCCAGAACTTCTGGTGGCAAGCAGTTCCACTGGTTAATTGTTCTCACTGTCAGGAAGTTTCTCCTTAGTCTTAGTTTGCTTCTCTCTTTGTTCAGTTTCCATCCATTGCTTCTTGTTTGCCTTCTGGTGCTTTGGAAAATACATTCCCCCCCCCCCCTTCTTTCTGGCAGCCCCTTAAAAACCTGTTGCCTATCACACTCTTGAGCAAAGCATGTGAGCCATTTCCTCCTTTCAGTGGTCCATGAAAGCACATCTATAGTACATAGATAATAAAATCAAAAAAAGGTGGACAACATTTTTACAGAACTATAGATAAGTTGAGGCTGGGGTGTGACAAGGAATGGCTGGGAGGGAACGGGCCAGGCAAGGCACCCCTTGATGTGACTGACATTGAGTTGGCCACACCCACCCAGTCACATGGTCACCAGGCCACGCCCACCCAGTCACATGACCACCAAGCCACACCCACAAATTAGGCCACGCCCACAGAATTGGTTGTTAAGAAATTTGAATCCCACCCCTGACTCAGATGATGATACTACTGCAGAAACTAAGCTTAACATGAAATGGAACAAATGAAAATGCAACAAAGAAATACATTACACCTCAATCCTGGATCATAATGTTTTGATTACTGTTTGATATGGCACAAAGAAGCTGCACTAACTCTGTGCTGTCTTGTTAATCTGTATCTGTTTAGCTCCAGCATTTCTCTTCATCTGGAGAACATTAGGAAGTATTCCATAGACAGGAAGCATATAATCTTCAGAACCTATTTTTTTCAACAGAGCTAGGGAGAAATAGATATCCTAGGCCAGGGTTATGATATTTTCACAATGTTGGTCAGCACTTTTCTTCAATTTTGTCATTGCAGTTTTATACTGTACACTTTTACATGTTTGTCACTTTTATGCAAAATTGCCCATTTGATAAAGAAAAATACTGAGATAATAGCTATATAGTTTTGGGTAGTTTTGATCACTGAGCATTCTGAGCAGCAGGTCTACTAAAATAAGTAAGCTCGAGTTACAAGAAAATGGTATTCTAGATCCCTGGTTTACATAAATCTGGGGACTAGAGAGTATCTTTTCACCATGATAATCCTGAATTTCTGAATATTGTTTTTCATGTAACGTATTTCCTAGCAGCATTTTTAAAAACTACATCGCTTTCCAGCAACATTCTTCTGTTGGCAGGTAGCTTTCAACAGTGATGGAATGTCCTTACAGAGAAAAGATAACATTAGAAAAAATATGTTTGTAGAAGGAATCCTGCAGACTCAGTGCTTGAATGAAAGAAAATAGTAGCAAGATAACCTTTGTATAGGAAGTGGCATTATGATAAGAGAGTTCAAATTGTTTGGCCTATCAGTATCTTAGTACGAGTATTATGTTTCTACATTAATGGAAAGAAAGGGAGCAGAGAATGTTGAAGAGAGAGGGAAGTGATGGCAGCCTTGAGAATGCCAGTCTGACCAATAAGGGACATACTAAATGGAGACAAGAAAAGAATTTTTGTGCAAGGAATGGAGGTAACATGTCAACTTCTCCTGCTACCTGTTATTTCATCTACTGCCCCAAAAGGTCATTAGGTTTATAAGGTGCAGAATTCTGCTACATTCATGGCTGAATCTTTGAATACACTGAAAAGGGGGAACAAACTGTTCTTCCATTCAAACGTGTCAGAAAAGGTAATTACGTGTTTATCACTTTCCCTGATTTTACAGAAAGGATAGAGATTAGAAAGGTATTGAGAAGAACAGCTGCCCTGTCCCACTCCATGGAAATGCTGAAACATTGGTGAAAGTTTGATGTTCGTAACAACAATAATTAGTTGCAATGGGGGCCGCAGTAGCTCACATGGTAAGATGCTGGGCCTGTGCACTGCTGAGGTTGGCGGCTCAATTCCCATGAGCGAATAAACTGTGTAGGGACAAGAAAGGAGCCTCCCCCGATTGCCTACCGGCATTCAGGAGTCCCGTGGGTAAAGATTACATAAACCACTCAAAAAAAATTCTTTTACAGAGACAGCCAGCCACCCACCTCGGTGATCCCTGGCTAACATGTGCCATATGCTAAAATAAAAAAAAAAGTTGATGGTGCTTCTTCTATGCCATAAGTTCCAAATTAACTTACGATAGCTTTGCACTGTAGAAATGTAGATTTCTAAAATAGTGACTGCTCCAAACTGCATAAGACCCAAAGCTCACATCAGAATTAAATCTGCCAGCTTTCTATATCATCTCAAAATGCCAAGTACTGATGATGACTCTCACTTCATATTGAACTGAAATAATTACCATATTACATTCGTGTTTTTCTGGAGCAGCACTAATGCGCTGCGTGACTAACAGGAGAGATTCTCTCAAAGTTGTGGAGTTGATCATCATTGACATATTCAAACATTTTTATTCAGGCCAGATTGTTTTTGTATTGAATTCAATATCCATTTTCAATTAGCTATTATAAGTGTGCTCGATAACCCAAGAAGATTCTTCCAGAATGTTTATTTGACATTGTACTGTAATTAGAGCCCTACACTTCGCAGTCTCCCATCATAGTATTAAACACAACCAACCAGCTTGAAATCAGTGGCAATTACTGATTTTTGTTTACATATTGAAAGTGCTAAAAATTCATGTTACATTTTTACGGCAAAGAGAACACTTCCAAACATAAACAATATACTATCATTCGAAAAGAAGTTAAATGAAACTTCTGGGAAAGCAATTACCATTTCCCTGAAAATATGACCTACCCTGAAAGTAAGTCTTAGCTTGATTTTTATATGTGCGCCCAATATAAGCCCTACCCCCAAAATAAGCCCTAATTAAGATCCCACCCACTCCAGGGTGCACGGGTAAAAATTAAGTTAGGATGGGGTTGGGGGAATGGAGCTGCCCTACTACTTATCTTCAGACAGCTGTAGCCAGGCCTTGCACACCCTGACACCTGCCTTGCCAGCCCATTTCTTCTGCAGCTGGCAAGGCTGGCAAGGCTTTCCTGAAGGCCTCTGTAGCTGATAACAAAGCTCCGGATCGATCCGGAGTTCTGTTATCAGCTGCAGAGGCCTTCAGGAAAGGCTTGCTGGCTGCAGAAGAAGTTCCTGAAGGCCTCTGACAGCAAAAAGGAGGCCGGGGCGACGCACGCAAGTGAGGTTAGTCATTAGATGACATCCCCCCAAAATAAGACCTGGTTCCTTTTTTTGGTGGCAAAATTTTTTTTCAGGGAAACACGGTATAGATTGAAGATGATACCACAAGAGCAGAGCAGATGCCTGTGGTAGATAAATGAGCTGGTAAATTGGTTGGCTTCTTTAATCTCTCCAGAGGAAGGAGAGGACTAGGATCACCCACAGTTTACTCCATCCAAAGTCTCCCTATGAAGAGGTCATAGATTAATGATGCCCAGCAGGTTTTGGAACTCTGGGAACCTAAGGAGGAAGGAACTAACTTGCTGAAACTGTGGTTTGGTGCCTTCAATTGGAGATTGGGTTCACTCACTTTCTTTCTTAACCACATTAGAAAATCTCTTGGAATGTGTTGTTCTGAGGTTAATAGCCTTTAGAAGAACAAGTTTTATTATGCTGGGAATTGCCTTTTATCTTTGATGAACAAAGCTTCTTGTAAATTTCAAGGATTTAAAAGAAAAAAAATACTCTTGGAAAACAGCAAAAGAGGTCTAGATGTGGACTTTAGAAAGTTAAGGGGCCAGGTGGATATGAAACAATATTTCTTGTAGGTTATTTAAATTTTTATTAAGACATATGAAGAATTTGAATTTAATTACAAGAAATCCAGTGGAAAGGTATTGTTGTTTGAAAAATAAACATATGATTAGAGGTTGACTAGAAGGAAACAGAGAGAACTAAAGATTACAATTAATAGGGAAGTGTCCCATTAATGCAATTAAGCAATATTATTTTACTACAGAAGAAACCAGGAATATTTGGGAATGGAACCCAGAAACTACTCCTAAGATTGTCTGACACAATAGAGACTTTGTAGAGTGTAGGACTCTAAAATGCTACATAAAAGGATGAAACAGACATTGAGGTTGATCTGAATATGGATTTGAAAATGGATTTAAAAATACCAGATTGCAAGAGTGATGTGAAAAAACATACCATAATGGATTTATAAATAAAGCCATCTGATGTCTTAATAATTAAATGGGACATACAAATAATAAATTAGATGAGTGACTTGGAAAGATCTTCAGTATGTCCATATAGACATACTGAAATAAAAATATTTTTACAGTACTATGAATCATAAAAGTGATTGTGAGTCATAACTTAGTCATACCCATGACCACTGTAATTTATTCAGCAATTTTGAATTTAATTTACATATATTAAAAAAATAGAAATATTTATTTCAGATAATGAGCATTACATAATTAAAATTGATAATATAGCCAATTAATATATAGAGACATAAATACCAATTATAAAAGTAAGCATATCAATAAATTTTATATGTAACTAAGCAAAATTTAACTATCCTTAAAATAAAGAATACGTGCATTAGGGAAAATAGCTGTAAATAAAACTGGTGATGAGATCAGAGAATTTATTTAAAATTGGGATTACTAACACTGCATAAAACAAGTAACATATTGAAACTGTAGAGTCCTTGTTGCTCCCTGAGCTTGGTTGTTTTCTTACAGACATTTTAATAGGTAATAGGTAACATTATCAGTGCTAGAAGATAGTGGGCTTTCCTCTGTGTTGATATAGTAGTAGTTTGCCCTGTCAGTGTTAATGAGAGTGGTTTTGGTAGCTCCTTGATTAGGCTGTTGTTTACTGTTAGAGTATGTGTCTAAGTTGGTAGTTCTCTGATTGGGGTATTGTTTACTGCTTGATCGTTGGTCAAGTATTAATCTTGATGTTAAGGAGGGTAAAAGAGCTGGTCAGGAAATTTCCTTAGGAAGAGGTACCAAATGTAGTTTAATATCATTATACTTAATCCATTCCTTCAAAGCTACAATTACACATAATGGTACATAGCCATTCTGCCTAATTTCTTTTCATCCACCATATTTTAAATTTACTTTCCCTTTAAAGTCAAATTATATGTAGTTCTTGAATCTGCCCACCTGGAAAGTACAAAATGTTTTAACCTTGAAAACTATTCCTTCATTTGAATTGCTATCTTATCTCTGTCTGTATTGGGGCTTTTTAAATATTGCATGACTAAATCTATAAATTGAGCAATGAGAAGAACCGATCAGTTTACATAAAATTGATCTAAGATTACTTTCCAAATGCTGCATGTTATTAAAAAAATAATTTCACTAGAAGCTTTCAGTTTTTATTAGCTTCTATGAGATATCTAAAAATTGTTATTGGAAATGAACCACACTAGTTCAACAGAAATGACATGTACTCAAACAAGCATATCCAGGGAGGCATCAGTGGTGGGATTAACTTTTTTTTACTACAGGTTCTCTGGGTGTGGCTTGGTAGGTGTGGCAGGGGAAGGATACTGTAAAATCTCCAGTCAGATATGGTATTAGCTGGTTCTCTGAACTACTCAAAATTTCTGCTACCGATTCTCCAGAACTGGTCAGAACTTGCTGAATACCACCTCTGGAGGGCATCTGTAATATCTAAGCAGCCTAAATGCTTGTCCTGCCCTAATTAGGTGGAAACTATATGTAGATAATCCAGGTCCAATCACCATGCTTACTATTCTAGTAGATTCAATTAGCATCAGTTACCATCTATTGTAGCAATAGCAATAAGACATATACTGCTTCATAATGCTTTACAGCACTCTCTGAGTGGCTTACAGTGTCAGCATGTTGCCCCCCAAAATCTGAGTCCTTGTTTTACCAACCTTGGAAGGATGGAAGGCTGAGTCAACCTTGAGCCGGTCAGAATCGAACTCCTGGCAGAGTTTACCTGCAATACTGCACTTTAACCACTGTGCCACCACAGCTCCTGTAGATCAGAGTTCCCCAACCTTTCTTACTTTGCGGACCGGCGAGGGGGGGAGAGGGGATTGTTCCACGTGAGCAGCTGGCAAGTGTACATGCAGCTCCATTTGTGCAAGTGGTGTGCAGAGGAGCCCGCTGCTCACGCAAATGGAGCATGTGTGCATGCGCTCACCCGCTGATCATGCACATGGGGAGGTGCGCACGTGCTTACCCACCATTTCTGTGACCCAGTTGCAAACAGCTCATGGCTCAGCGGTTGTGGACCAGGGGTGGTATTCACCGGTTCGCACCGGTTCAGGTGAACCGGTAACAAGGATTTGGCATGGGTCACCGAACTGGTAGTAAGTTCTGGCTGGCCACGCCCCCGACCCGGTTGCCTGATTGCCGCTGGCTCACTTGCCCCACCCACTCGATGCTCGCTCACCCCGCCCACCTGACGCTTGCCTCTTAAGCTATTTTTCCCTCTCCCAACAATCAGCTGCGATCAGCTGTGCCGGGATTCCCCTTGCTGAGGCCCAGGAAGGCAAAAAATGGAGGGAGGGAAGCAGCCCCCCTCCATTTTTTTGCCTTTCTGAGCCCCAGGGAAGCCTTCTGGGAGCAAAAATGCCCCCCAGAGGCTCCTCTGAGGCCAGGAAGGCCCCAAAACGGAGTGAGAGGGTGCTGTGTGCTCCCTCTAGACTCTGTTTTTTTCCTTCCTGAGCCCCAGAAAAGCCTGGGAGCAAAAACGTCCCCCCAGGAGGCCTGCCTGAGGCCCAGAAGGCCCCAAAAATGGGGTGTGTGTGCAAAAAAAGCCACGCCCACCCAGTCACATGCCCATGCCCACCAAGCCATGCCCATCAAACCACACCCACAGAATAAGTAGTACATTTTTTAAAATCCAATCACTGTTGTGGACCCCTGCTGTAGACAACATAATGAAAGGTAATGTACTAAAATATAGGATAAGCGAAGCTTATTCTTCAGAATTTACATTTAGCCATGGTGATGCAGTAGATAGAATGCAGTACTGCAGACTATTCCTGCTGACTGCCAGCTGACTGCAATTTGGCAGTTGGAGTCTCACGGTTGACTCAGCCTTCCGTCCTTTCAGGGTCACTAAAAGGAGAACCCAGATCGTTGGGGGCAATATGCTGACTCTGTAAACTGCTTAGAGAGGGCTATAAAGCACTGTGAAGCGGTATATAAGTTGAAGTGCTATTGCTATTTGTAATTGATAATAAATATAGTAAGGAATATAATTATATATACTATATGTATACCTGTATTGTTTTCTTAATGGATCTATAATTCTAGAATACAGGCATTTGATCACCATCTTTTAGGTGACAATGTTCTGTACATCTGACAACCTATTAATATTTTCAGCCATTAATATAAACATTTGTAAGTCTCTAAACCTAAGACTTAACTGTGCAGGTTTCAGATACTCAGACAGAGAGCTATGTAGCTTACTTTGAAAGAGTGTGAAGAGGACGTATATTTATCAGTTGAGAGACTTTGGATTAAACCCTCTTCTGTAGTCACAGAGAACTGCAAGCAAAACCAAAAGGCATGTCAGCAGACTGTTTTAAAAAAGAAGGATGGAAAGTGAACAGGATATGAGAAGGAAAGATCAGTCCAGAGGTAGTATTCAGCAGGTTCTAACCAGTTCTGGAGAACCGGTAGTGGAAATTTTGAGTTGTTCGAGAACCGGCAAATACCACCTCTGACTGGAGTTTTTACAGTATCCTTTCCCTGCCATGCCCACCAAAACAAGCCCACAGAACTGGTAATAAAAAAATTTGAATCCCACCACTGGATCAGGAGCTCCATAGCCAAATGCAGCCAGATAGAATGATGTCCACAATGATAATGCAGAATAAAGCCAGGCTAAAGGTAAATTTCCAACACTTTAAACAGGGGGAGTTTAAAAAACAAACTTAATTTCAATCCTTTCTTTTTCGTTCCGATGGCCTCAAAGTAAATACGGCAAGTTTAATCTAATTGGCTGTACCAATATTGTATACTCAATAAATTCAATGGAATCCACACTGAATTTATGCACAGAGTGTATGCAGAGAAAACCATCCTATACTTTTCATGTTCTTCATGTTAATTCAGTTTTGCAGGGTAGGGGTTGGGACCGTGAGACACTCATTAAACAGTACAGTAACAGATTGGAAAGGAACAATATTATAAAGAGAATATCATTTATTCTCTCCTATCTTGAGAGCTCTTTTCTGCATGTGAATTACATTTGAAAAAAATATGTAAAATGATGTAATTTGACTATTTGGAGTATGTACTGGCCTGCTGCGCTAAAATAAGTATTTTTGAGTTTTGCCCTCAAAAAATTCTATTTTATATTCATAGTAGTTCAGATCTGAAAAACGTCACATGTTCCTATTCAAAACTATTCATAATCTTATCCACATTTTATGCCAATAATAAAACTGTAGAATTTTTAGTCCTCTCTATAATCTATTCTAGTGAGCATGTGCTAGGTAAACAAATGCTGTCTTTGGCTGTCCGGTCACCTCTTGATTTTATAGAATAAAACCAGGTTCTAACATTGTAGTAAAATGAAAACAAAATATTATGTTTGTATATTATCCAATTATATATATTTTATAAATCTCTATAATAGCGTAATATTTTTTTATGATCTATTTAGAAATAAATGAGACACTAGCATCTGATATCACATATCATTACAGCAGCAAGGGTAGTCTTTGCCCAAAACTGGAAATCAACAATGACACCCACAGACCTGGCAATAACTAATAAAATCCACCAATGCGCAGAAATGGTTAGACTAACCATATTACTAAAAAATAAGGAAGAGGGGGAGTTTTTTATAGCTTGGAATATATGGTACAAATGGTTGTATGAAAAGGGAAGCAAAGATGTCTAGTGAAACTGATTAAACAAAGAACAAGGGAAAATGGAAGTAAGGATAAATGTAAATAAGGATAAATGTATATATAGCTATGTATATATGTAAAGTAATATAATTAAATAAATATTGTGTTATAATTGTAATAACAACAAAAAAAGTAAGGATCTAGGAAACGTTAAAGATTTACTTGTAACAAATGACTTTAGTTGACACTAATAGAAATGTACACTGCTATGAAAACGTTGCAAAAATGTGAGAACGTTTCTCTTTTTTTAAAACATATTCTTTTTTTCTTTGAAACTTTCAATAAACATATTAAAAAAAACAGAAATAAATGAGATATAGAGGCATTCATCATTTATAAACTTTTTAGATTACTGAGGAAGATCTCAGGTCGAATGTCAAATTCCAAAGTTAAAAAAAGATCATGAGCTAGCCAGTCTGGTCTAGTGGTGAAGGTACCAGGATAGAAAACAACAGACGGTGAGTTCAAGTCCTGCCTTAGCCATGAAAAGCCAGCTTGGATGACTTAGGGCAAGTTACTCTCTCTCTCAGCCCAACCCACGTCACAGGGCTCTTATTGTGGGAAAAATAGGAGGAGAAAGTTGTGTTTGGATATGTTCGCCACTTTGACTTATGAAAAAAAATAAAGGTGAGAAATAAAATAAACAAACAAATATCCAGTGTAAATTTGAACAAATATGGTTTATGCATAATAGCAGCTTATTTTTATATTGAAGTTTAGATAGTGTTATGCATTATATGTTTTTCACATATGTTTTAGTGAGAGCTATTTTATGTGGTTTTATAAAAAAATAATCTTGCTATTGTTTTTTATTTTAGTTGTTAACATTGGTGCATGTTCCCTTGGTTTCCAGTTGTACAATGCAGTTCCACATGAACTATATTCCCACTATATGTTGTTTACTGGGTGGCTTTAAAATGTTTGGGAGGAGGGAGGGTAAAATAAAACTCATCCTTTGGAAAAGTTCTTCATTTAGTTGCACAAAGAATCTTTTTCTTCCTGGTGTCTGTTACAAAGGTATTTTTTCAAAAAGTCAACTGGACTTTCTTAGGTTTTTTTTTCTTTTTCTTTGAAACATTTCACTTATTATCCCAAAACCAAGAAAGTCCAGTTGTCTTCTGGAAAAAGCACTTTTGGGACAACCAAGACGTGGATGATAGAGAATCTCCACAGATGTACTTGTTGTCTAAGCAAATAATGTTATATGAAGTTTATGAATAACTTTTTAAAAAGCTTATTTTGTTCCTGTCTAGTTTGTTGTCTATGGCAGATAAAATTTAGCTTCTATGTAATGTGCAGGAAAGCTTTTCAATTCAAGGTATTTTTCATATTTCTGCTATCCTAATTCTTCAGTAAACCATTCTATAATGAACTAGTAAACCAACTATAATTAAATAATTTAAAAGTCATCAAAATAATTCTGTACATAACATAATTTTAGTTCCCTGCTATGGTATGTAAATTATTTTGCTTAGAGTTCTGTAATTAAATTCTGTTAATGACTAATAAGTAGACAAAATATCAATTGCTTATAGCTATTTTAGATTTTTGTGAACACTGAGGCAGTGCAAAGCTTTGAATGGTGCTTCCCTTTAAGAGTTTTTTTTTTTGAATAATTGCCCGCCCTCTGCTTAGACCACATCATTTTTCTTCATATTAATTCTGAGTACTTTTCCTTGAGTACTTCTAAGAACTGGTAGAGATTTGCATAAGCCTACTGGACAGTAAAAGAGGTGTTTCAGATATCAAATTATTTTATATTTAATAACAAAATCTGCCCAGACTCATTGTCCTTGGTGGGCCTTGGTGGCTCAGGCTGTTAAATGCCTGCACTTAAGATCCAGCTGTCTACAATTACTGTACAATTACTGTAGGCTCAAATCCCACCAGGCTCAAGGTTGACTCAGCCTTCCATCCTCTTGGGGTAGGTAAATTGAGGACCCAAGATTGTTGGGGGCAATAAGCTGACTTTGTAAAAATGCCGCTTAGTAATAAGCAGGCATATACAATGGAATGAAGACTATTGCTGAGCACACTGGGTTGTATCCCAAAAAATTGTAAGCCGCCCTGAGTCTTCGGAGAAGGGCGGCATATAAATGTAATTAAAAAAAAATTGTCACCACAGATATGTCAGCTTCAATTTTTCCAACTTATCCAGCAATATTGCTGATGGTTGGATATGTTGACCTTTTGAAACAATTTGAGACTAAGAAAACAAAGACTCCTTCATTTGTATTAAATATCAAATATAAGATTCTATATGCTATTTGCAAAATTAAGAATAAATATAATATATAAATATCATCGTATTGAAATAAGATATTGTACCAAAATGAAGGAGACAGATCAATAGATGGTCTAAATGGTTAGTTTCTACAAACGTTATTTATTTAATC
Source organism: Naja naja (assembly GCA_009733165.1). Lineage (NCBI taxonomy): Eukaryota > Metazoa > Chordata > Lepidosauria > Squamata > Elapidae > Naja > Naja naja. Next base: position 266,984,308 of record CM019148.1, read on the forward strand.
ACTATTCTGTATAATTTTTTTATTTTATTAACTCTGTTATAATTTTGGTTATACTTCATCATAACTTCTGGTTTTTATATTTACCAATTTATGTATGTAAACCAATCCTAGCTCTTCAAAGATAATTTTATGATTACATCTTCAGTTTCTGTACAAATGGCTGCTCTTAAGTGTAGGCTGTACTATAAAAAATGGGGCTTGAAGCCTAAGTTGAAATCTAGAGTAAAATAAGGATGGAAGGGACAGAAAGCATGGCAAACAATTTCCAGGCACATTTCCACCAATTTGGGGACAGTATGTAGTATGGTATTCATATTTGTTTTCGTAATACATCATAGTGCAAAAATGTCATGTAAAATGAAATGTGATGCTACATATTTGACCACCTTTTACAATATTAAATGACACAATATCAACAGTTTCTGGGTTCTATTATCTCCCAGGACTTGAAATAAACACCATCACTAAAAAAGCACAACAAAGAATGTTCTTCCTGCATCAACTCAGAAAGCTCAGATTGCCCAAGGATCTGCTGATACAGTTCTACAGAGGAATTATTGAGTCTGTCATTTGTACCTCAATAACTGGTTTGGCACAGCATCCAAACAGGACAGGTACAGACTTCAACAGATAGTTGGGACTGCAGAAAAAAACAATTGCAACCAAATGGATTTACTGCCTTCCATTGAGGATCTGTATACTGCATGAACCAGAAAGAGAGCTGAGAAAATATCTACAGACCCCTCACATCTTGGACATAAGCTGTTTGAACTTCTCCCTCCAGGACAATGCTATAGGGCATTGCATGCCAAAACAACAAGTTACAAAAATAGTTGTTTCCCCCCCACCCCCATGCCGTCACTCTGCTAAACACCTAATTCCCACAGCGCTGTCTTAGGCCTGAAGGCATGTAACCATATTGTAGGCTTTATTACAATTATCCTTCTCATCTTTCTCATCTTCTCATCTTTCCTATTACTTTCTCCTATTGCTATCTTACGATTTATCACTTGTTGTTTGTATGGTTGTAACTATGGTTTATGATCTATCACACTGAGAGCTTATACACCAGAGACGAATTCCTTGTGTGTCCACTTTTAAAGATATTCTTGCAAAAAATGCTTTTAGTTACTTTCTGATATACAGATAGTTGTCACTTATGAATCATCCATTTAGTAACTGGTCAAAGTTGCAACAGTGCTGAAAAAATGGATTTACGGTCAGCCCTTACACATATGACTTTTACAGTGTCCCTGCAGTCATGTGATTACAATTTAGAGACTTGGCAGCCATTGTCTGTTTAGAATGGTCGCAGCATCCCTTAGTCATGTGATGGCCGTTTGTGACCTTCCAGGCAGCTTCTGACCAGCGAAATCAATGAGGTGGCAGGACATGCCACTTAATATTTGTGGGTGATTTGCTAGACAACTTGCAGTCGGGATTGCAGGAACTGCAAGTCAGTATGGTCATGTGATGTTTTGCTTAACAATCATTTCACTTAAGAATAGAGTTACTGATCCAAATTAGGGTCAATATATGAGGACTACTACCTAAACCCCCCCAACGATATTTTATTTTCCTAAGGGCTAAAATGACCTTCAATCTGCCTTTGAAGGTTGGAGCTAAAGTACTTCAAACATTTTATCAGGAGTATTTTGGATTGTTTGTGGAACTGATGGTAGCTGAATGTCAGCCAACAGTTTCCTAAACCTTAATAAGGAATACTAATTTTGGAAGCTCTTTTGTTATCAGTCTATTATGTCCAGGAGTTTTTCAGAGTTGTATCAGTTCTTGTCAACACTTCGGTGAGCTTTTTTAACTCAGTTTTAAATTGTAAACACTTGCTGACATCTGTGAATTTAACTTACAAAATATTAAAACTTTTCCATTACAGATACATGATTTGAAAACTGGAAGTATGCATGTGGTTTTGTGAGGACCAAAATTAATATATTAACTGAGCTTTTTTTAATCTTTTGTTTTTAATTCTTAAACTAAGTTAGAGGCTTGGCATTTTAATATCTTTATTCCATTTGTGCTATGCAAAATCCATAATTGCCTGTCTGGCTAGCTGTTTGCTTAATTTGTAATTAAGTAAATAAAAGCACTTTAAACACATGATCAGAAAGAAATATAACAAACAGAAAGTTTTGCAAATTTTACTGGCAGCAGATCTAAGGATCCACAAACGAGTAGGGTTTCTGACCTTTATGGAATAGAGGACTTTATGTCTAACAGAAAACAAATTCCTTGAATTTAGTTCAAGCTGCATTTCACATTAAGCTTAGTTTCTGCAGTAGTATCATCATCTGAGTCAGGGGTGGGATTCAAATTTCTTAACAACCAGTTCTGTGAGTGTGGCCTAATTTGTAGGTGTGACTTGGTGGTCATGTGACTGGGCGGCATGGCTTGCTGACTAGGCATGGCTTGGTGGTCATGTGACTGGGTGGGCATGGCTTGTATGTAAATGTTGTAAATATTTATGTAAATATTGATTTTTTTAATAAAAAAGAGCAACTTTTACCCAAAAGCAGGCAGGCAGATTGAGTTGACCACAGAATTACAGATTCACTTACAGATCTATCTTTCTGCAATTGGCTACCTGAGTCTGTCACATAAAATTTGCTTGCAAGCAAACTCATAAAATTTGCTAGCAAGCAAACTCAAAAAATTAACTCACAACACACCATGTATATAAATATTGAATTTTTTATAAAAAAAGAGCAACTTTTACCCAAAACCAGGCAAAACAGGCAGGCAGATTGAGTTGCTCACAGAATCACAGATTCACTTAAAGATCTATCTATCTGCAATTGGCTACCTAAGTCTGCACTGAAAAGCTTCAGTCCTAAGGAAGGTTCAGCTCTGCTTTTAGATTAGCTAGAAAGCAAGAAATCCAATTCTTGCTTTCTACCTAATCTAAATCTCCAGCAGAGCAGAACAGCTGATGGTTGGTGGGTAAAAAGGGAAAAATAGCAACTTGCCAAACCAGGCAAGTTGGATGGCTCGCATGCCAGGTAAGGATTGAGTGGGTAGGGAGGGGCGGGGCCAGCCAGTGGAGTGATTTGCCAGTTCTCTGAACTGCGGACAATCATAACATGCATGTGTGCAGCGTTTGCAAGAAATCATCAGCCGTGCCGCCTGGACAGCTGACAAGCACTGTGCGCAGGTGCGCAGTGTTTGAAAATCCTCGTTTCCTGCTTTTTCAAGCTCAGCTGTGCCGCGCAAAGCAGCTGAGGAGGGAAAAGCAGGGAATAAAGGACAGCCTATAGCCCAGGCAGGTGGGTGAGCCAAACACCGAACCGGCTTGGTGTCTTCGCAGCTACAGGTTCTATAGAACCGGGCCGAACCAGTAGCATCCCACCCCAATCTGAGTTTTTAAAATGTTCGCAATTTTCTTCAGCATGGCGGTGTAGCTATATACAATTTATGATGTAATAATAGATTCAGACATTGGAGCATTTATTTGTACCCTAAAATCAATGTGATAAAACATTCTTTTTGCCGAGTTAGGATGAAAGGATTAAAAAAAGAAAAATTTTCATACTGCAATAAAGAGGAATGCATTTCTGAATACTTGTATGCAATACATTGTCTTATGGGCTGGGATTGTATTGCTAAGAACTAGACATTTTTTAAATCCCTTAGTCAGAGTGACAGCTATTTTGATTTCTTGTAGAACTGTCATCTGTGAGTGTCTAGATGCAAGCCAGTGGAGCAAATAAGATTAAATGCACTGTTTGCACCTGCATCTTAATGAAAGAATTTGATGTTTCCTTTGAAATAAATGGCAGATTTCTCTCTAAAGTCACTACTTGTCATGCAAAACAAGTTTTATATCACCAGAACTGGGACTTTTTTCAGGATAATTTTTTAGAAAAGAAAATAATCATATATTCACAGGGTTGGGAAGAGCTTTTTAGTCAGTTGAATATAATCTTCTTTTTAATGCATCCTCAGCAAATTCTTTTTGTTGTTTTCCAAGCTTTGCATGAACACATTAATCTCACTGATTAATTAATACAACTGGCAAATTGCTTTCACCATTATGAATTTTTTTTCTTATCTTACAATTGGAATCTGGCTTACTATAACTGAAAATAAACATTCCTTGTCTTCTGTTTTGGACTAGAGAAGAAATTTTGTGTCCCAGGTCTTCAAATTATTTCAATCTGAAGAAACTATTCATTAAAAATAGATCCATGGCTCAAGAGGCAAAGTTCTAGTAATAGAAATTGGGCTGCATTTGAATGAACTTTTTTTGGTGGCTTATTAGGTTCTCATGGAATCTCATCAAGTTCTCATGAAATCTAGGGTTCCACGTAATGTGAAAAAATATATTTTCTATGGGACACCATTTCATGTACTGAGTGAATAGTAACAGTTATCTTTTCTGAAGACTAACCATAACCAAGTCCATTCATTCTCCTCATGGGACCATTTCTTATCCCATTACTATCCTTTCTATTGTACCAGTTTCAACTTGCTTAAATCCTCCTTAAAGGACACATTATTCAACATGTGTTTGCATCCAAATACATCCTAAACCACTGTGTTTTTTTGCAGCAAATTTGCACTGTTGATTTATATTCAATATATGATTATTATGATTATTATTTATTATTATTATTTATTATTATTATTTATTGGACTTGTATGCTGCCCCATCTCTGAAGACTCGGGGCGGCTCACAGCTAAAAACATACATTCATAATAAATAAATAGTTAAAAAAGAATTAAACCGAAACAAGCCCAATATCAATATTAAAATTAAATAAAAAGACAACCCCCCGTGAGAAGGTTATCACAGCCCAGCTTGGTCGAATAACCAGGTCTTCAGGTCGTGGCGGAAGGTGCGGAGGTCAGGGGCCAGACGGAGCTGCAGGGGAAGCTGGTTCCACAGGGCGGGAGCCGCCACAGAGTAGGCTCGTCCCCGGGGGACTGCCAGCCGACACTGGCTTGCTGACGGAACCCTGAGAAGCCCCTGCCTGTGTGCTCGCACAGGGCGGTTGGTACTCGATATCGGCAGGAGTCGCTCCCTTAGATATTTTGGACCCATGTCGTGTAGGACTTTGAATGTTAAAACTAAGACCTTGAATCTCACCCGGAGTGCAACCGGCAACCAAAGCAGGTCGCGCAGGAGGGGGGTAATATGGGAGAATCGGGAAACTCCCATCACCACCCGCACGGCCGCATTCTGCACCAGCTGCAGTCTCCGGATGGTATGCAAGGGCAGTCCTAGATAGAGAGCGTTGCAGTAGTCGAGTCGAGAGGCGACAAGGGCATGAGTGACTGTATGCAGGGCATCTTGGTCCAGAAATGGGCGGAGCTGGCAAACCAGCCGGACCTGGGCAAAGGCCCCCTTTGACTACTCTTCCAATGAAATGCTAACAGGCTGATTTTACACAGATTATTATAATACCCCAGCATATTAACACAGTAAAATGGAATGTGTGTTAAAATCACAAATAAATTGGGTTTCATACTGCTATATTTTTGATGATGTTAAACTTTGTTCAGAATATTACAGAATCATAAAGTTAGAAAGACCATATAGAGGTCATCTAATCTCTCCTATTTGATAACCTTTCAGAAACTTTAAGACTGCTATTAATTCTGCCTTGGCATGAAGCCAGCTGGGTGACCTGCTTGGGCCATTCATTTTCCCTCAGCCCTGAGAAGGAGACAATGGCAAACCACTTCTGAAAAACTTGCCAAGAAAATTGGAGGGACTTGCCGGGGTGGTGTCAGAGAATGACCTAATCTTAATTCTCCCTTAGTTACTCTTCTTGCTTAGGCCATTAATTCTCAGAGCTGTCTCTTTGGATGAGGATTAGCTTGAACTGAAAGAAGAATGAAAAAAAAGGCAAATAAAAAAGGACCTGCCCTGCCAAACTCCAGTCTCTGTTTAGTAGTTCTATATCTTCTAAAACTGTTTAGGTCATCAAGAGCAGCATCCCCAGTCAGATACCATGGTCAATCATTCAGGAAACTCTAACCAGCAGTTAGCAGTCAAACAGAAAGCTGCAGCAAACAATTAGCAATCTGTTCTCTCTCCTTTTTTTGTCTTCCAACTCATTGCACAACTCTTGTTTGCTCTCCCTGTTCACTCACTCATAGAACAGTTATTTACATAGGAATAAGGCAATGTTTACTCATTTGTTTTATAAACTTCTGTATGCTTGCATCCTTTGACTGGAGGTTGAGGCAAATGCATAAATGGTTTGTGTGTGGTTCCAAGAACAACATTTGGGCTGAATAATCTCCTTAATTTCACTTACACTTTGTCAGTTGAACCTAGTTTTCATTCCATACAGAAGTAGAAAAAAATACTATTTTAAAAATTAGAGATTAAATAGAGTGGGTTTTATATGTGCTATTCTGGGTACATGAAATTACAAAATATGTCACTGAGGTAATTGCATACCTAGCTTGTTCTCTGTTTCTTCTTTCATATATTAGAGTATATAACTAGATTCAATAGTACAAAATAATTGTGAAAATGAATTCCTTTTGTAAAATCGCACTTAGCAAAAAAATGCAATATTCTTTACTAGACATGAATTATTTACGGAAACAATTACATTGCCATTTTATTGTCAGAACTGATGAGAAAGATTTAAAATAAACCAGGAATTACAACTAAAGGCATTATATACCTTTTAGACAATATAACTATTCCTAAATCAAATATGAAATTAGAAAGAATATAGGAATCATAAAATTGGATCAGATCCAATGCATATTTATAGAGTTTTATATTCATTTTTATTAATTTTATTAGAGATTACAATGTGAAAAAATAAAATTAATACAAACTACAAGAAGTATAAGATTAAAAAGAAAACATAGAACACGTGGAAAAGAAAATAGAAATGTGTTTCAAATTTTTATATTCTTTTTTTGCTTTTAAATTAGAGTGCTTGCCAGAGCAGAAAAAAATTATTTTTTAGACAGAGACAGAGACAGAGACAGACAGACAAGACAGACAGACAGACAGACGTGTGTGTGTGTGTGTGTGCTGGCATTTTCTTTTTTTAAGAGACTTCAATACAGAAGGGAAAGATACTATTTAACCCTCTTTTCATTGTTTTTCTTGCTGAGCTTTGGAACAGATAGAAAAATACATGTGAGCTATACAATGTCTGCTATTGCTGTTTACCAAGTTAAATTTTAAACTTTTGACTATGAACAAGAAAATCTGGGCTAGGAAATACTCATGATTGATCTATCTAGTTTTGGTTCTTCATGCCCATGAAAGGAGATTTCAGGAAATTTCTGTATGTAGAGTTTACATTCAAGAAGTTTCTGTAGAAATTTGTCACCATAGCTAACGAGAAGCATCTGAGGAGAATGAATCTTCTAAATACACAAAACGCTGAATGAACCTAGCATGCAGTGTTAAATGTTTTTATATAGCAGGAATAAAATAGTAAGGCCATTGTATGTGAGATAGGTTGGAATCAAACTACATGATTTACAGTTCCTGAGTGTGTCTGTTGTGTGATTTCCGTGGCAGCAGTTGACATACAGAGAAGGCTTTCTATGTGTTTCTGTGTGTTTTTCACTTCCTTTCATCTGCTTGTTCTTCAGACAGTAAGCGATCAGTGAGATATGGCCAATTATTCTCTGGTCATTACATTGTTTAACATGTTTAAAATATACAAAAAAGAAAGAGAAAAGAGTTTTTTTAAAAAAGGAACAAAGAATAAAGCACCTTATAATTTATTCTTATAGTAATCATTAAATCTTGACCATACAAAATAATGCCAATCCTTCCATTATTTTGTTAAAATATCCATCTCATAAATGGGAAGACAAAACCTGAGATAACTCTGTCACACTGATGGATCCACATCTTCCTACAACTGCCTAATTACCAATGAAAATAATCCACAGTTCTCATTTTTACTTCTTTGGCAGCTTCGTAAGGAACACTTATTTATGGTTTGATCTGTGATTCTTATTCCTATTACCAGAACTTCACTCTTAATGTCACCAAAACCAATTGCTCCAATTCTGGAAGCAAGCATGAAGCAAGCCAAAGTGTTCCAGCTCATACCTTACTAAAGACTCCAAGTGACTCATTTATCAAGTTCCTCCAGCCTTCTTAGAATGACCACTTTATTTAAATCTAACTCATTTCTTGTTCCAATAACAAATTGCTGTTACCAAGGGCACACTGAAGTCCTTTATCTCTCTGAACTTGGGAAGCCACTTTCGCTAGCGGCATAAGGCTAAATATTCTGAAGAATACACACACACATGCATACACACCCATCCACCGATTCATTCTATCTCTGTCATAATCTCATTGTGGACACTCTTGTTCCTTTTTCCATATCCTTGAAAATAACGGAAAGGTACATTCTTTCCATTATGCAAGAAGTTGATTCCATAGGATTCAGCCCCCCCCCCCCACATTGGAGCACAGGTGTCCAACTGCATCACTTTTCTATTTCACAATTGCAAAGAGGACAGAAATGCTTTATGCTTTAGCCTGGTTACCTTTAGTCTTACCCTCCTTCGTTTTGAAGACTGATTTGCTTCACGGTCTTTAAAACTGGCAATTTTAATATTTTCATGTGGAAAAGCTATGATGTGTCTTTGTACCCTTATTTGGACATTGCTTCTTGTTGCATCATTATGATTGCCTTTAATGAGCTATTTATCCCATCTGTTGAGATTTTCTTCCTGAATCCCTGAGACTTCTTTGTGAATCAGAAAAAAATTACTATTCCATCTGTAACAAATACAGCCACAGAGGTACATGGGGAATATCTTAAACCCCACGGTTAGAAGAGGCTTTCTCCTAATTGATCAGATTCAAACTGTGATCAGTATCTTTTCATTACCTTATTTGGGTCTGCATTAGGTGGACACTTTCTTTCACTGGTAGAAGACGTAATGTACATTGTGGCCACTATTGTGCCCTGTTTGATTCATTGATCCCAAGCCTGGATAAGGAATGCTTTGTCTAGACTACAGCTGGATCTGCTATTGTAATGGGCTGTGAGAAATAACCTTGAGGAAGAGGAGGAAGAGCCCCAGTCAAGGCAAGGGTCAGATAAATGTCAACTCCAAAAAGGAACAGAGTTTGATAAAGCACCTCAGACTTGACCCTCTCTAGCTCTCCTTGGGTTTAGCAAGGGACATTAAGAGCTGCAAAATTGGTGTCAGCCATTTGAGGTAGACCAGACTCCCTGGCAAAAGTAGGTTTAGCATTCATGACTCTGAGTCATGAATACTAAAACTACTTTTATTATTACAGCAATAGAATCTGCTAAGCAAGACAGTTGTTGAGTGTGCTGTGCCCAATTTTACAACCTTTTGCATGGTTGTTAAGTGAATCACGTAGTTGCTAAGAAGACTCAGCTTCCCTCATTGATTTTGCTTATCAGAAGCCAGTTGGGAAGGTTGCAAATGGTGGTCACATGATCCTAGGACCCTGCAATTATTGTAAACACATTCCTGCTGCCAAGGGTCTGAATTTTGATCAGGTGACCATGGGTTGTTGCGATGGTCATAAGTGCGTAAACTAGTCGTAAGTCATTTTTTTCAGTGGTTGTAAACAAATGGTTGTAAGTTGAGAACTACCTGTATTTGCTTTTTTGTAAAACAAATACATTTAATAGAAATCTATTTGTAGACAAATTGTCATACTTTTCTTAATTATATAATTGTTCAGAAAGAATATTGTCCTTGATTACAGTAATTACAAGACTGGCTGACTAGCTCTAAAGAGAATATGTTTTTGCAGTAATGTAAATGAAGAGAAGGGAATCCATAAAGAAAATTACAGTCTTTATAGTTCTATCCTTCTTCTTTAGTCATGCCTTCTGAATAACTTTCTTCCCATTAGCACAGTATGCCTTCTGTTAGGAAAGTGATTATTAGGTAGTTTTGGATCACCAAATAATACCTTCAAAAGAATGTCAACATATTGCAACGAGTTGAGTTAAATTAATTTATTTCAGTAGCTGGATGCATTTTCAAGAGGAAACATAGAACACAAACATACATTGTATATTATGAGCCAAACTAATTACACATTAATTTCAATATAAATATCTCTGCATATTTATATATTATATGAAATATTCCCAATTATAGCTGCAACAACACCCTTCATTTTAAGGTTCTCTGATCAAAGCTGAAATCTATAGTTCCAGTACAGGTAGTCTTTGACCTGTGGCCACAATGGAGCCCAAAATTTCTGTTGCTAAGTGAGACAGTGAATTTTGCCCCATTTTACAACCTTCTGGTCATAGTTGTTAAGTGAATACTGCAGTTGTTAAGTTAATTAGTTATATAAAAGTTAGTTGAATTTGACTTTCCCATTGACTTTGCTTATCAGAAGGATGCAAAAGGTGTTCACATGACATCAGGACACTGCGACCGTCATACTGTAAATATGAGCCAACTGCCAAGTGTCTGAATTTTGATCCAGTGACCATGGGGATGCTGCCACAGTCATGAGTGTGAAAAAGATCGTAAATCACTTTTTTTCATTGTAACTTTGAATGGTCAATAAATGAACTGTTGTAAATCAAGGACTACCTGTATGAGTTTTTCCTTCCTTCACGGTCAGTTAACCTAAAACAGTTGCTGAATTTTCCTCTCTATGAACAGTCATCTAATTCATAAGCCAGTAATATTAATAAATATTATTATATAAACACCTTTTTTCTTCCTAGTAGTCAGAGATCTTTACTAAGGTTTTCTAAATGGGCCTGTTCCAAACCATTATGTTTTCTTGTTCTTGTAAATATTGCATCAATTCGTTGGGGTGGGGAAGAACAAACTTAAGCACCACCCTAGCAAGATTAAATGGCTGTGATTATATGGACCATCAGCAGAGGTGGTATTCAGCAGGTTCTGACCAGTTCTAGAGAACCGGTAGCGGAAATTTTGAGTAGTTCAAAGAACTGGCAAATACCACCTCTGACTGGAGATTTTACAATGTCCTCCCCCTGCCATGTCCACCAAGCCATGCCCACAGAACCAGTAGTAAAAAAAAATTGAATCCCACCACTGACCATCAGGGCCCAGGAAATTTCCATCTCTAATTTTGAATGGAATTGCACACCCTTGGATGGAATTAATGTGCAGTTTGGGGGTTTTCCTAGAGTCCTTCTCAAAGAGCCAGAAAGACTTTTGCATAGATTTGTCTTGGGTACCAATTGCATCCATTCCTGGACTCAGTTGCCCCTTTCTCCATCACTCATGATTTGATTAGCTCACATGTGGAGTACTGCAGTATGGTGCATTTGGAGCTGCCCTTGAAGACCACTTAGACACTTCACTTGTTTTGAAGGTGGAGATGTGATTCCGTTGGAGCATGCTATAGTACACCTATGTGACAACTCTGCTCTGTGAGCTGCACCGGTTACCTGGGTGCTTCTGAATACGCTTCAGGGTGCTGGTTGCCACCTGCAAAGTCCTACATGGCATAGGATTCATTTATTTGAGGGCTTGTGTGTCTTTCATTGTTTCTGTGCAAAATGTAGCGCTAGCAATAGCACTTATATACCGCTTCATAGTGCTTTATAGCCCTCTCTAAGCAGTTTACAGAGTCAGGATATGGCCCCCAACAATCTGGGTCCTCATTTTACCCATCCTGGAAAGATGGAAGGATGAGTCAACCTTGAGCTGGTCAGAATCTAACGCCTGGCAGTGAGCAGTGAGTTAATAATAATAATAATAATTTATTCGACTTGTATGCCGCCCTTCTCCCTAAGGACTCAGGGCGGCTAACAATAAAACAGCACATATTTACATATAGTTTACCTAAAAAAAATTAAACCAATAAGTCGACATAAGCAATAAAACATTAAAACCTTAAAAATTAAAACAGTTAAAACCCCCCACCCGGGTCATTCCAGGCCAGCCTGTTGAAACAACCAGGTCTTCAGGTCCCGGCAGAAGGAGCGGAGATCAGGGGCCAAACGGAGATCCACGGGGAGCTGGTTCCAAAGGGTGGGCGCTCCCACGGAGAAGGCCCTAGCCCTGGGAACCACCAGCCAACAATGCCTAACCGACGGTATCCCAAGGAGGCCGCTCCTGTGGGAGCGAACAGGGCGATCAGAATGTGATGCTGGCCTGCAATACTGCATTCTAACCACTGCTCCACCACAATTCATGTAACCAGGCAGATTGGCATGCTCTAAGTCCCTTTCATTAAGCATTTGATGGGATCCAGGAGTGTATTTTTGCCTATCCTCCCGAATAGCGTCTGCCCCCACCACAGAGGGCAAAATGTGGTCTCTTTTAAATATGCTTTGAAGATCTGGATTTCCCCAAAACTCTGGACTGTAGACTTCGTCCGTGTGTTATTTTGCAGTCCTTTAGTGAATGCTTGTTCCACTGGAATTACCATCTTTCTTTTCTTATCTAGTTTGATGTTTTATACCTTTGTTATTGATTTTTTATGCTGTATATTTGTATGTTGAATGGTAGATGAATTGAGTAGATGTAGAATTTTTAAAAAATAGCTTGCCATAACATTTTCTGGGATGTTTTTTCAACTTTCCTTTCTTGGATAATTCTAAATAATGTGACCCTCTCAGAGAAGTTATTGTTTGTCAAAATAAGATACGAAGGCCCTGTAAGAACAGAAAGACTATAGTGAAATCTCAAGAGAGAAAGAAAACTTAGGTCGGATCCTTAATGATGTTAGGCCAATAGCCACTTTGATAGTTTTGGAAAACTGAAATGTTGTGAGCATGATTGGTCACAACATCATTGTAACCACAAATATTGACAGTAGCTTCTCCTTATCTATTTCTCTGTGGAAACTATGCCTATCTGTCACTTTTTCCCTGACACAAACATTTTCAAACAGATCATACACGGACAGTATGCAAACAACAAAAGCAAATTTCCATTATAGACATTTTTTTTACTTATGGAAATTTCTATTCACTGGCATGAGAAGGATCTTATACTTCTGAAAAAGAATGTGAAGGTGAAGTCATTCCTGCCAAAGAGATTACTCACAGATATGCCAAATATTTTTCAGCAATGCAGTCCCCTCCTCCCCTGTGTGCAAATAAATGGACACCACAGTATGACCTTGTTGGTTCAGTGGCATATATCGGGTACAGGGAATATGTGAAGGCTATGCATGCCAAATTCTTTCTTTATGACAACTCAATGCTGTACTTCATAGTCTTCATTGCACCATTGGTCTTCTGAGTTGCAGATATGTGCTATTATACAAATCATTATGCATAGCACCTACTGCCATCTCAATTGGTTAAGTGTGCTGTTTTCAATCCACAGACCACCCCACAATAAATCTTCCTGCTTGCATTCTGTATAATTTTATAAGGAATGTTTTGATAATGTTTTTCTACTTAGCATATTAAATCCGGCCCCTTTTTATAGAATGCAATCATGTACAATATAACCCACCATTTCCATGATGCCAAAGTTTTACTGGCAGTGGATAATGCAGAAAAGATTGAGGGAGAGGGATAAATGGTCATTTCTTATACTTTCTGTTGATAGTTCAATTTATTTTTATTTATCTCTGAAGAGATACAAAATAGAGACATCTCAAAGAAGGCAAACCTTAATTTTGCACTTAATTTTACTTTCATTACAAATAACACGAATTTGACATGAATAAACAACGCAAATTTGACACAATTTTACATAAAATCTGTAAAAATGCATGCATTGATTTATATGATGTTTTAAACATACTTGGCTTAGCCGAAGGAATCCTTGCATTGTTATGAATATGTAGAAACAATAGATCGGTGGCAACAGCATACGTTGGGTGCTATTTATTTATTTTGTTTACAAACTATTTCCTTTCCAAAATTCAAGGTCATATGTCTTTCTATTTCCAGGGGAATTCTCGTCCTGGAGATAAAATCATATTTCACCTGCAGTCTTGATCTTCATTAGCTGATAGGGGGGATTTGCAGCATTGGCAATAAGTTATGCTGGTGGTTGGCTGACTGCCAAACCAGACTGCTGTTTAATACTGGGTCTCTCGTTCTTTTCTCTTGCCCTTGTTCTCTTCCGACAGCATTCTGTGTCCCATCTTTGCAAAAAGAATACGGTGTAAGGTTTTTTTTTAATCCTCTTGGAAATGAGATGCTGCTTGTTCCTGCTTGAGAAATAAGACATCTCTGATTTTGTGGTGGGTGCTATTTAGGAGGGATTCGGTTGTGGGAAATTTTGCTGCTCAGGAAGAAGCAATCAGAAATGCAGCAGAATCCTAAGACCAGCTCAGAATGCACTTGGGTTTTCTTTGGCTGGTTGCTCAGTGATTTCTCTACTGATGGATGCATGTGTTAATACCTCACCTCTAATATTTGGAATATGAAAGAAATGTGACTCCAGTATATGAAATGGGAAGTAAGTCTGGATTTTCAAATTCTGTTTCTCAGCCAGAACATCCATTCTTCCAGTTTTCCTGCAGGTATGTACATGCTAAGGTTTTTGTTTTGTTGATAAATTTAACCTCATAAAACTGTGCTGAGTGCCTTGTTTTGCCTGGAGCCATATGAATATTTGCCGGAAAACTCTCTGAATGAAGAACAAAGGCAGCATTTAACAGTACATTTCTGATATTTAACTGTAAATTTCTGATATGTTTTTTGTACTAATTTTTAGTTGTTTTTATATTAAAAAACAATGATACATGTTAAACAGACAGCTGATCATTCATGAGTAGTTGTTCTTCTATCCCATTGTTTTCTTTTGTTACAAATAGTATTGCTTCAAAATAAATCCTTTTGCTGTAGCATTTTCTAATTGGTATTTATTGTGTGTGTGATAGTTGTTTTGTCAGTCTATTGCATTGAACCCTATTGCAAAAATATATATCATTATTGCATTATTCCACTAAAACATTCCTCAGACAAATTGTGTCCCCAGTAAATCAGCTCTGCAATGACTAACTTGATTATACTTTCAAAGATAGGCTTTAAATATTTTATGTGGAAAAATAATGAAGGTTGATATAAACAATCATTGTTAAGTCCCTTTGTGTAAAGAAAGAAAGAAATACTCTATTTAAAATAATTTCAGATCTACCTTTTATAGGCATGTTGTGACAAGGCTAATAGGTTTGAAGACTTAAAGAAATTACTTTTTCTTGTATTGATGTCTAAAGAGTAATGAAGAACAAAAAAGGAACTAAGCAAGTCATATTCTCAGCTTTCACCAGTTATCTTGGGTTTCTGGCACACCTTTTGAAGGAATGCAGCCTTTGTTTACTATATATTTCATGCCTGTGTCTCCTAGTGCAAGAGTGAAATAAGAAGTAAGAGCTGGAGTTTAGCTGGAGTTTCTGTATAATTACTCATGCATTCAAAATGTGTTTGAGGAAGAAGGGGGAAAAATCAAGTTAATCATTAATGCACCCAAGACACAAAAACCTATCTGGCAATAGAACTGAGAACGTTTGCACATGCTGGTTTCTATTAAGAGGTATAAAGCAATCATTAAAAAGAATCATGAGTGAAGTGCTTTATTGTCTATAGGCCAGTTGTACAGTTTGAAAAACATCTACCATTCCTCCCCAGTGTGAGCTTCTACCACTTTAGATGACTCAAAAACTAAGATAATGGTAAATAATTGGTGTATCCTCATTTCCTGGATTGTCCACATTTATAAACAAAAGAAATTATTTTTGAAGAAGTCCCAGAAGTCTCTATACTTCCAGATGTATAGAATGTGACCACACTGTCAGAGACTAATCTTCCTACTTCACATTGGATGGCAGGAACAGGAATACCTGGCTCTACCGCTACAGTTGCTTTGGGATGTTGAAGGACTTAATTAGCATTTATTGTACACCTGTGTTGAAATCACTCGGAGAATGAAAAGATGTTGTACATTGTGTCTCATTCATTTTTTTGAGGTAGATGATGGTAGTAGTTGTTATAGGTCTTGTTCAGCCTAGTTTGGATATGGCTTGCAAATTACTTCAGCAAGATGCCTGTTAGATACTGATTATGGAGGCACAGCATAGCTGATAAATGGTTCCTTATAATAATCAGTGGACATGTGGCTATTTAAATCTTTACATTTTTAAAATTCCTTTTTATCTGCATAATTTCAAATAAGAAATAAGTAGTTTGAGACTTTAGTGCCATGTATTGCTTCCATTTGCATGGAATTGTGTGTATGTGTGTGTGTGTTTAATTGTCAAAAATCAATGGTACAGTTTTGCATCATGATGAAGTGGGAAAAAGTGAATATTGCTGTGAAATAAATGTGTTTTACATGATAACACATTTTAAAAATAAAATTCAAGACTTTACCTTCCAAGCCCAAGAAAATAGGAACAATCTTGGACCCGAAACATCCATGAAAACAATCCCACTTTCCATTATTGCTCAGTCCATTGTTGTCATTGTTTTCCTAAAATGTTGCATAGTTCTTGGCTACCAAAACTCATCCAGAGTGGATAGGTGTTCTGTTAACATTTTCTTGCCTATTCTGACTTATATTCCGATTCTATCTTTTATGGTGCTGCTTTTAATAGATTGGTCTGTTTTTTCCTTTTGGGTAAAGACGATACAAAGAATGAATTAAGCAGTTAATGCTTTCTCCCTGCTAGGCTCACCTCCTTGCCATCTTCTCCCATTAGTCAACTGGTCGTTCCCTTGACTTTTTTCTTATTTTTTTAGTTATTGAAAATAACTTTTTAAAATTATTTTTTGCGTTTGTTGCAAGTAGTTTATTCTACGCCTTACCTTTCCTGTATTCATCCTTGCAGATTCAGGCTATTTGCTGATATTATGTTTTATTTATGTGTGTCTTTTTCCATTTTCCATTTTTATTGTTTTTGCCTCTTAGTTTATCAGATAACTTTTTATAGAACTATGCTGGTTTAGTCTGGGGTATCTTATTTTTCTTTCTCAGTGGTATTGTGCTAGACTGGGTTTTTATAATCTCGTTTTTCAGAGTTTCCAAGCACTTGAGTTATTTCCCCCTTTAAGATTTCCACCCATGGAAATCCTCCCTAAGCCCTTTCTAGAGAACTGTTGAATCAGTTCTCTTAAAGTCCAAGACATTAGTGTGAATTTGTTCAATTACTTGTGCATATATTATGTTGAATCCCTATATGACATGGTCACATGGTTTCCACAACTTCAGCCCTTTCTATTATTTCATTCCTGTTAGTAATAATTAAGTCCAGTATAGCTGACGCTCTCTCTTTTGGATGACAAATTTGTCTGCTAGGTTAGTCATGAACCTATTTGATCTCCCACTTGGTATATAGTTTGTCTCCCACCTGATGACAGAATAGTTAAAGTCCCCCCCTCTTTTTTAAAAAAATTAATGTTTAAATAGTTAAACTTTAGCTATTTAATGATTCTAGTGATCTAATATTACCATTGTTGTTGTAGACTTTAATTGGGGAGATATCCTGCAATTTTTTTTATTGTAAGGCTCAGTATGCCTCCTCTTAAATATTCTAGTTTAGAAAAACAAGTAAAACAGACTTTTAAACAATTACATACAATTCATTTAGCATATGGATATTAATTTTGAAAGAAAAAGAGTCTGAAATCAATTTTCAAGTACTAGTATGCAACAGAACTCTATCCAAATGTATATCCATCTGCTTTAGGATGGGATAAGCAGTCTTGAAGGCAAGGTATAATTTAATAATTTTAAAATTGCAAAGCAGTTCATGGTGGTTTTTCTCTATAAGGCATTAAACAAGATTATATATTATATCAAAAGCTATTGAATTTGGTAACTGCTGCATTTCTATCTGGATGCCTGGTTGAGAATGGTGGAACATTTCTTTGCAATTTTCTGCTGTTTCTTTGTAACTTACAGAGGTTGTTTGCAGATCTGGCATTTCACTATTATCTGTGTCAGATTTTTTTCATCAAATTCAAGCAAGATGTTTTGTGCTTTGCATTGGTGCCTGAGCATAATAATGTACTAGAGAAACAAGGTAATATCTGAAGCTCAGCCTAGACAAGACAGATAGTAAGCATTAGCAATTTGGGCTATTTTGGAAAGTGCTATATTCGGCTAAAATATGAGAAAATCTGCTAAAATTTGGAAATATTGCTGGTCCAGCAATGCCATTGAAGTTGGCTTTGTTGGCTAGGTAATTCTGAGTGCTTTTATATGCCACATATGGCCATATCAAATTCATGCACAATTTCAATCTTTACTAGCTTAGTAGTTGGACCCCTGCATATCAGAATGGTTACATTTTCCATGTATATTTAACTAAATCTGTGTGATCTGTACTAGAAATTATTTTCTTGTGTATCTATTAATGTAATAAAACAGGTGCTGCCAAACTTTCTTGATAGTGACACACTAGGTGCATAATATTCGAACTGATGGTGTCACGCTGAATCATCTGCCGTATTTAACATCTACTTGATCATCTGGCTTTTTTGTCTCCACGGAAGTTGTGGAGATATTTATCATCTTTATCCATGACTACGGTTTTTAATATCATGGACCTCTCTTTACCAGGACTCTGTTTGGACAGGTCCCATTGTTGTGAGAGGACGATGGGCGGATTATCTCTCTACTGTGGAGAGTGGAGAGTTTTACATCTAACCCTGCAGTTTTCAAGATTTCTTTTGTTGGCTTTCGCAGTGAGAGAGCGACTGCCATTTTTTGTCATCTTTGGTCTTGAAACGGGTGTGAGAGACCGTTTTGAGACTGAAATTCTTGACTGCTGTAGCCTGTATTCTTTTTTCTCCATTTGGTTTTTTAACAACATTACCCTGCTATGTATTGCCATACTATACTCTGACCCCTTAACTATCTTATGGGTTTTTACCGCGCCGGAATTGTGGGCACTTAGGACTGCACCCTTGTCCTTGAGTTGGCCCAGGGGATTATCAACAGCTTACCTTAATGACGGATCTTGGGATCCCGAGAGGTGGCATGCTGCAATCAATGGGCTAAATTTTAAACTAAGATCTAAGGGTCGAATTTTAAAATTTTTAATTCGTTGTTTTAAAGGGTTAGGGAGGAGGAGGGGGGTGCAGGGGTCACTTTGCAGCCCGGGGGGCGGTGGGAGCGTGTGGGGGTTGGGGGCCGGCGGGGCTCTGGGCCCTGAGGTGGGGGCGGCGATTCCCAGGGTGGTCGGGATTGGAAGAGGACGACGAGGCATAGGGCCATATCAGGTTATGGGAACGCGCACCCGACATTTAAGGCCGGTTGCGCGTTCCGACCCTATGGCCTCCTCCCAAGGGGGCAATGGAACCAGGATCCCTGGGCTTAGGCTGGTGTATTTTAATGCCAGGTCTGTGGCTAACAAATCGTCCCTCCTCCGGGAGATCATCGAGGAGGAGGCTGCGGACCTGGCTTGCATCACTGAGACCTGGTTGGGCCCAGAGGGGGGTGTTCCTCTGGTTGAGTTATGCCCACCAGGTTTTCGGGTCTTGCACCGGCCACGAGCTCAGGGTAGGGGTGGTGGGGTGGCCGTGGTTATTCGGGAGACCTTGTTTCCGAGGGAGGTCTCTGTTGCAGAGATAGGCGGGAGTGAGATCCTCCTCCTGAGATGGGGGCCAAATGGGCGGGTGGGCTTGCTGCTAGCATACCTTTCCCCCAGCTGTGTGGCAGCGGCTCTGCCTGGGCTCCTCGATCTCCTCTCTGGGGTGGCGGTGGAGCTCCCGAACTTATGGTCTTGGGGGACTTCAACTTGCCTTCCTTGGGGGGGGGGTCGGGTGTGGCCCAGGAATTCATGGCTTCTATGGAGGCCATGGGCCTGACCCAGTTGATTCAAGGTCCTACTCATGGAGGGGGAAATACTCTTGACCTAGTTTTTATCTCTGAGCAGTGGCGGAGTGACAGAGGGCAGGTCTATTACGACTTTGCCTGTTCCATGGTCTGATCACTATCTCCTAAGGCTGGTCTTCCAACAGGCCGCCCCCCACTGCTGGGATGAGGAGCCACCTAGATGGTTCCGCCCCAGACGCCTAATGGACCCTGAGAGGTTCCAGGCAGAACTGGGGTTCTTTCCTTCTTCCCTTGCTCACAGCTCTGCCGAGGATCTGGCAATAGCCTGGCAACGGCTGCGTCGGAGGCCCTCGACAGGGTTGTCCCCATGCGTCCCCTTGTGCGTCGTGGATCTCGGTTGGCTCCTTGGTATACTGAGGAGCTCCGGGAGATGAAGCGCCATCGAAGGGGTTTAGAGAGCAGGTGGAGGTTTACCCGTTCCCAATCCGACCGAGCCCAGCTGAGAGCCTTTATTAGGACTTACCTGGTAGCTATGAGAGAGGCGAGAAGATCTTATCTCTCCACCCTCATAGCGTCCGCAGATAATCGCCCGCCGCCCTGTTTCGGTTACTCGTTCCCTCCTTCAGCCAGAGGGGGGGCCGGACCCGTTGCGGGTAGGCCGAGGAATTTGTTCAATATCTGTCGGATAAGATTGCTCGTATTCGTGACGGGTTGTCCTCCGATTTGCAGTGGTCTGAGGAAGGGGGTGCAGGGAGTCTGGTTATTTGGGATGAGTTCGACCCGGTTTCCGAGGATGAAGTGGACAGGATTATGCGGCGTATGAGTTCCACCACATGTTTATTGGACCCGTGTCCCTCCTGGCTGGCTTATGCCGCCAGGGAGGCCACCTGCGGTTGGCTCGGGCAGTTATCAACGCTTCTTTAAGGGAGGTGTCTTTCCCGCCGCCTTGAAAGAGGCGGTGGTGAGGCCCCTCCTGAAGAAGCCTGCCCTGGACCCGACTGTGTTAGACAACTTTCGTCCAGTCTCCAACCTTCGTTTTTTGGCGAAGGTTGTTGAGAGTGTGGTGGCTCAACAGGTTCCGCTTTTCCTGGATGAAGCGGACTACCTAGATCCGTATCAATCGGGCTTCCGACCTGGGTATAGCACGGAGACGGCATTGGTCGCGCTGATGGATGATCTCTGGAGGGCTCGGGATAGGTTTTTCCTCTGTCCTGGTCCTATTAGACCTCTCAGCGGCTTTCGATACCATCGACCATGGTATCCTTTTGCGTCGCCTTGGGGGGTTGGGAGTGGGGGCACCGTTCTTCGGTGGTTCTCCTCCTACCTCTCGGGCGGTCGCAATCGGTGTTGGCAGGGGGGTCAGGTCGTCCCTAGGGCCCTCACTTGTGGGGTCCCTCAGGGGTCGGTCCTTTCCCCCCTTTTGTTTAACATCTACATGAAGCCGCTGGGTGAGATCATCCGTGGTTTTGGGGTGAAATTCCATCAGTACGCTGATGATACTCAGCTGTACATTTCCACCCCAGGCCAGATCAGTGATGCCCTCTCCCTGATGACCCGGTGTCTGGATGCGGTACGGAACTGGATGAGCGGAAACATGCTTCGACTCAACCCGGCCAAGACTGAGTGGCTGTGCATACCGGCGTCCCGACCCAGTCAAGATTATCCATCTTTGGCCATAGGGGAGAGTTCTGCCCCCTGTGGATAGGGCGCGAATCTGGGGGTCCTCCTGGATGTACGGCTCCGGTTGGGGAGCAGGTGGGGCCGTTGCCAGGGGGGCCTTTGCCCAGCTCCGTCTTGTTCGTCAACTTCGCCCTTTCTGGATCGGGACGCCCTGCGCACGATCACTCATGCCCTTGTTACCTCCAGGCTTGACTACTGCAACGCTCTCTATTTGGGACTGCCCTTGCATACCATCCGGAGATTGCAGCTGGTGCAAATGCGGCGGCGCGGGTGGTGATGGGAGTTACCCGTTCTCCCATGTGACCCCCCTCCTGCGCGGCCTACATTGGTTGCCGTTTGCGCTCCGGTGAGATTCAAGGTTTTAGTGTTAACATACAAAGTCCTTCACGACATGGGTCCTCAATATTTAAGGGAGCGCCTTCTTCCGATGTCAAACACCGATCGCCCTGTTCGAGCTCATAGGCAAGGACTCCTCGGGGTTCCGTCGGGGCCAATGCCGGCTGGCGGTTCCTCACGACGAGCCTTTTCTGTTGCTGCCCCTGACCTCTGGAATCAACTGCCTTTGGAGCTCCGCCTGGCCCCTGACCTCCGCACCTTCCGCCGCGAGTTGAAGACCTGGTTATTTGACCAACCCGGGCTGTGACCCTTTGGGGAGGGTTATTTTAAATTTTTAACTCATTTTATAAATATTTGGGCTTATAATTTTGATTTAATTGTTTTTTAATGTATTTATTGTTCTTTGCTTTTTAGTTGTAAGCCGCCCCGAGTCTTCGGAGATGGGGCGGCATATAAGTTCAAATAATAAATAAATAAATAAATAAATAAATAAATATTAGCTACCAGAGACATTTACCTGATGCTACATTCACATAACTTCAGTGCTAGGTAAAGTTTGGAGGGTGTGTGAAAATATTTCTAATGTTGCAAAATGCTACTTACCCATTGCATATTTTAGCAGTTCATTTATATTTGTCTCTTTATTTTTTCACTTTGGACATTTTTGCATTTTAAACATATAATTGTAATTTATTGCATATTATATATTAAAAAGGTGGTTTCATGTAGTAAATAGGGTTTTCATCTAATCCATGCTTTAATAGCAAAATCAATAATTATGTGGTGGGTACCATCCCTACATAAAAATGTTTTTTGGATCTAGTTAGGGTTTAAGGAATGAAATGGGTGCTTTAAGCTAAAAACTGGTTACATAACAGAAAACCAATCAAAATATATACTGGAAGAGAGCATAATTACTCTCATGATAACTGATTGAAACCCCAAATAAGACCTATTGAACAACATCATTTTGTTTGGAGCCATTTGCGTTGTTCTAATCAACCCAAAAAGAGATAGGAGTCAGTTTGAGTTTATGGGTTAGGAATTTTTTCTGAATCATTTAAAAGTTCAAGGACCAGAGGTGGTATTCAGCAGGTTCTGACCAGTTCTGGAGAACCGGTAGCAGAAATTTTGAGTAGTTCGGAGAACTGGTAGTGGAAATTTTGAGTAATTCGGAATACCACCTCTGACTGGCCCAGCCCCCATCTATTCTCTGCCTCCTGAGTCCCAGCTGATGCCCTGCACAGGAGAACTGAGCTGGAAAGCAGGTTAGTGGGGTGGGGAGGGAATGGGGATTTTACAATACCCTTCCCCTGGAGTGGGGTGGGAATGGAGATTTTACAATATCCTTCCCCTGCCACGCCCGCCAAGTCATGCCATGCCCACCAAGTCACACCACAGAACCGGTAGTAACAAATTTTTAATCCCGCCACTGGACCATCGGTATATTTTTCTAAGCAATATACTATGGTTTTTTTGTCCCCTTGTTACTCACTTCATTTTGCACTCACCTGTAATTCCAGTTCCGTTATGACTGTATAACATAGAATAGAAGGAAATCTAGAAGAATTCTACTCTATCCCTGATAAAGACAGGCTCACCAAGCCCAGTGTACTGGTTGAAATTTCAGCAGTATTTTAGCTAATTACTGTAATTAGTAGGTAGAAACATCTCCAGTTGGAGGAGTGAGGAAAGAATTCATACTGAAAGGATGACAATGTGAACAACAATATTAATAATTAAATATTAAATCACCAGAGAAAATTATATATTAATTAATAGACCAGGGGAGTTCAGATTTAAACTAGTTAGAGCATGATTTCTATCACTGTTAAGCAACTGATAATGCTAATTCCATTTCTTAATAATTGACACAGTATGTATGTGATAGATTAAAAAAATAATAAAAAATGTAATGTGTTGTAACATTTGTTGTTGGATGTAGGAGAAATGTAATAAGAGACTATAAAATATCTTTGCCCAACAGCAGCAGAAGTATTTCTTCATGTGCTGAAATGTTAGGCTGAGAGGATTTGGATATTTGGGAAATAAATCCTGAAAAGAATAGTTTAACTTATGTTTGGCTTAGAGAAGAAAAAAAATAAGATTAGACAAAATAGCAGTCCTTATATATCTTGAAGAGTGCTATGCAGTAGATAATATACGATAGATAGATAGATAGATAGATAGATAGATAGATAGATAGATAGATAGATAATGTTTAACAATATAAGCATATAAGTTTTAACAATGTAAAGTAGTGTTCAGTTTCAGTTCTTACCAGAAATAAATAAAATACCAAAACACAGAATGTGGTATACTTTGTTTTTAATGTGTTGATATATTAATATCTAAAACAAATTCTTACAAACCATCAAATTGTTAATGCACACTTATTTTCCTTTACATGTATAGATGACTAAAAAGTAACAGGTTTTAGGGTATAAAAATACTACTTGAAGATTGCTTAAGATTTATCGAGAATCCAAACTTACACTTAATTATTATGTGCATAATTTAATCCATTTTTGTTGGCATTTCAGTTTTAGCAGTATTAACAGCCAAAAGTGGTGATGAAATAGTGCTTTTCACGCATTCATTAAAGCAACTGGTTATTCTACTATTCTCAAATAATATACTCCAATATGGATGAAAAATCGGATTCATGTTCTCTGTAGGAATGCAAGGACATGATATTAAGAAAAGCTTTCTTTCTTCACCTTTGCCATCACCATGGCATCAGAATAAGCTCTACAGCAAGCAGCAGAAATCTGCTGCTCAGCTTCAGAACTTCCTTACTTTGATCTGCTGTTGAGATTTGATAATATTTCAAATGCTGCTGTCCCTGAACCCTGTGTAGATGAAATGCTTTCTTGGTTTTTTTTCTTAAAAAAAGTTTGACTCTTATAGTGTTTTGTTTTATTTATTTTCCCCCATGTTTTTATTTATCAGAAAGAGTCTCGAAGCACCTTTACAATATTAGAGCACTTGATGAAGTGAACTCACACAATCTCATGGCCTTTTAATAAAATCTGTTGATCATAAAAGGTGCTATCAGATCTTCCCAATTTTTGGCTACTGTAGACTAACCTCACTCTCACTCCTCTGTGCTTTTATTTAGCATGTCTTCTGATGTGTCTATCAAACACATCCTCTTGGGATAAATGTTTGGGCAGGCTGACTTTACTTTTTCTTCTATTTCCACTATCATCTCATCTGTTTTACTCATTTCTACTTTTGGGAAACTAAGGAATAATTTCTGCAGAAAGCAAGGATATTTAGACAAATGATGTCTACTTTATATCAGAATGTCAAAGTCAGATAAAATCTACAGGAACATTATCATCAATGTAAAGTAGAATTTTGCAAGAATTTAGCTGTTTCCTTGAATTAGTTAAATTTCTTATTTAATTAAAAGTCTTTCCTAATGTCAATCCTCTAAACCTATCCACACAAGGACATATATGGGTTAGAAGAAAGAAGCTTGAAATGCTATTTTTCTTAGAGAAGCAGAGAAGAAAAGGCTCTTTAGTAACATTGTTTTTCTATTAAGCTGAGAAAACAAACCATTCTGATAACCTGACAATTTGTTTTATTTTTCCACTTAATCTAGGAAATGTGTGATTTCAATCTTTTTAGTACCAGCTGCTTGCAAGTTTGTGATTCAGAAATGGGGGAGGAATTGTCTAAGGAGCTGTCCAAGCACCCTTAGCAATTTATCTCCCAAATATCTAGTTTTATTAAATTAGAAACCAGGGATCTGCATCCTACCCAACAACTATCATAAACCTTAAAGGTGCTTGTGCTCCTAAGCTTCACACAATATTCAACTGACAACCCTTCCACATGCTTCTCTGTCTTCTACTGTCTACTTTCTCTTTCTGGAAAAATAGCTTCACTGCCTCCTTGCTTCATCTCACAGTCACTGGGTTAGGGATTGGCTGAGCTTGGAGAGGAGGATGCATTCAACTGACTATCTTTGAGCATCTTTTCACACTCAGATGGCTCCTTGTTTCACTGCCTTTTCAACTGAGTCACGTAGAGCGAGATGGAGGTGATTCCTTTCTGTTGGTATGCTACAGTTGCCCATAATAGAATTACTTGCTCTCTTTTCAGCTTCAGAAGTTCCTATTTTATGGGTAGTCTTTGAGTTGTACCTGTTCATTTAACGACTGTTCGAAGTTATAACAGTACTGAAAAAAGTGACTTAACAACCAATATTCACATGACTGTCTCAACATCCCCATGATCATGGGATCAAAATTTGAGGGCTTGGGAATTAGCATGTATTTTAGATGCCTGCAGCATCTCGGGGTCATGTAATTGCCATTTGTGGCCTTCCCAGCCAGCTTCCAACTACAAAAGTCAATGTGGGAAGCCAGTTTAGTTAGCAACCACATGATTCAGTTAACACAGATTTGAGCATTTTACAGCCTCTGGCCCAGAGGTGGTATTCAGCAGGTTCTGACCAGTTCTGGAAACCAGTAGTGGAAATTTTGAGTAGTTCAGAGAACTGGCAAATACCACCTCTGACTGGCCCAGCCCCCATCTATTCTCTGCCTCCTGAGTCCCAGCTGATTGGCTGGGTCTTCTTTTGTTGCCCTGCCCAGGAGAATGGAGCTGGAAAGCAGGTTAGTGGAGTGGGGAGGAAATAGGATTTTGCAGTAACCTTCCCCCAGGAGTGGGGTAGGAATGGAGATTTTGCAGTATCCTTCCCCTGCCATGCCCACCACGCCTACCAAGCCATGCCATGCCCACCAAGCCACGCCCACAGAACTGATAGTTAAATTTTTGAATCTCCCCACTGCTCTGGCCCCATATGGCTCTTTGATTGTCTCTGTGAGGTCAGTCAAAAATTAGAAAGCTAATGTAAGCTGGGTTGGGTCCCTAACTCTAACCTTAATTCTAACCCTAACCTTTCAGTCAGTTGGTAGCCGCAGGAGGACAAGGAGACAAAGTCCTTTTCTGTGCCTGTGCAGCGCTCACCTTTTGCTTGGAGCAGCCTGAGGAGCTGACGAGACAGAGTTTGCAGATATCAAACCAGATTTCATTGATCAGGTTACTTTGGTTCAGCCCTCCACTACATTCCTGGTTTCTCATGTGGCCCCCTTAGGAAAATTAATTGCCTAACCTTGTCTTAGCTGCAGTGATTTGCTTAACAATCATGGCAAAAAGATCATAAAATCAAGCATGACTCACATAACTGCCTTATTTCGCACAGAAATTCTGGACCCAATTGTGGCCATAAATTGAGGATTACCTGTATATTTATTATACACTAGAGAGGTGTGAATTGGAACAGGGAAATAATTGATGAGTTGGAAATTGGCTTTCCTACCTACAATTAAAATTACATTCTATTGCACTATTAGACTTTTCTAGTAATTCAAAGCATTTACATCTAGATTTTATTTGTACCTAATCTCAGAAAATTGGGATCAATATTTTTTAAATATTCATGTACAAAGATTATCCCCTTCTACATAGCATTCTCATTAATAACAATATTAATTTGTATTTGAAGAAAAAAAATAAAATTTTGTGTTATTAGTTTTCTGGAAAAAATATTTGTTTCACACTTTTTTCTCTTATTCAAAGTATTGATTCAGAAGTACAAATTCCATATGAAGTAAGATTAATCAGTTTCCTGGAAA